>JAUCBJ010008552.1:0-56532 GCA_032718475.1 Nemertoderma westbladi | reverse complement strand
TGGACTACATTTGTAGTCAAGCCACTTTCAACAACTCTCCCCTCATCAACTTCTAATGCCTTGAAGGTGGTGCTTCATCTATCTGTAGGAAAACGCGTTTTCTATTGGATAATGCGTTTATATTATTGTATTTCCTGGCCAATGCCTGAGTTAAATGGTTAATTAATGTTGTTTAGCATATGGACTACATTTGTAGTCACAGTGTAGTATAAGGGATTTTGACAAATTTAGTTAGTCATTGTCTTTATAAACCGTAGAGGCCCAGGGGCACCTGTCTGTATTCACTAAATATATTCATACAAATATGCAGAATTTAATTCTGGATAATACTGTCTGACTGTAGGCCTAAATTATTACTTTCAGAATCAAATTTAGATACAGTACTGAGGTAGAGTTGCCGACCTGTTACTAACTAACCTGCCACATATAGCCTGCTATAAGTGATACAAATACAATGACAAACTATAATCGGCTATTGTTTGAAAGCTATTTTCCTGATCAACGTGACCGTGATATTTTGGAGCAAGCTATTGAAACTATAAACGTACAGCACTGGCTTGATCTTGGTGATGAGACACCGGAACAAGATGAAGAAAATGGCACACAAAATGATGGAATCGAAAATACAGTTGATATTTGTAATGTGGCAACGGGAACAGATATTAGAAATTCTGATGATGATGTTGAAAATGTGGTTGGTATCAGTGTCATTTTGGATGATGATGAGGCTGGTGATCTCAGCAGTGCTTCGGATTTTGACATGGAAACCACTCCATTTGACTGTAGTGATTTGAGCGACAGTGATACGAGTTCAGGTAATACTCTGCCTGCTGTCCACCCAATTTATGTGGCAAAGTCAGGTGCAGAATACACCACTGTGCAACCCCCACCATGCAAGCGTAGTAAACAAGATATTATCCGTTTCAGACCAAGAGCCTTAGTCAATCCTGCAAGTGAAACTGAAAGTTTTGGCCTATACTTTACTGAAGAAATCCTTTATATTGTACTCCAAGAAACAAATAGACGAGGGAGGATATTGTTTTCAATAAAAAATCCCGGAGTGTCTGTCAGTAGATTCAAGGCTTTCTCATGCATAGCGCTTCGTGCAGGTATAGGTTTGCTGCTTCTAGCCGGTGTATACAAAAGTTCCCACCAACAGCTAACTGAGTTATGGAACCCGATTCACGGTCCTCCAATGTTTAGAGCCACCATGGGTTATAATCGTTTTGTTAGTCTCATTCAATGCCTACGTTTCGACAATAAAGCTACTCGAGGAGAACGTTTGAAAACTGATAAGTTTGCTGCTATACGAGATGTATGGAACATGTTTCAGGATACTTTGCTAAAGTACATCATACCTGAAGAGCAATTAACGATAGATGAACAGTTGCTTGGATATAGAGGACGAATGCCAGCGCGTACGTACATGCCACGCAAACCAGGGAAATTCGGTTTGAAAAAAAATTGGATTGTAGAGGCAAAATCAGGATTTGCATTAAAGGGGTTGATATATAGTGGCAAAGATACCGATGGAAAAGTTCATAAGGGGCTAGCAACCGAAATTGTGATGGAATTGAGTACCCCTTTCTATTACACTGGACGAGGGATAACAACCGATAACTATTTCACTTCCTTTTCATTGGGGGTGAAACTCAAGGAGAAGGACTTGTCATTATTGGGAACACTCCGTGGTAACAGAAAGGAAATACCAAATGAAATAAAAAATATTAAAGATCGCTCCCCTGATACATCGGTTTTCGTCCACAATTCAGCTGAAAAGATAACTCTTGTTTCATATGTCCCAAAAAAGAACAAAAATGTTATTCTACTGAGCACGTCCCACGATCGATTTGAAGTAAACAAGGAAGGTAAGGCAATAATGATAGAGGATTATAATGAAACCAAGTATGGTGTTGATCTGCTGGATATGAGAATAGCTCACTTCTCTTGTAAAAGAAAAACAAATCGGTGGCCTCTGGCAGTCTTCTTCAACATTTTAGACATAGCTGGGTTGAACGCATTTCTATTGATGGTGAAGAATGGTTACAGAAATGATCGTCGTGCTTTTATCAAGATACTGTCACTTTCATTGGTGGAAGCAAACATTAAGTTGAGATTATATTCACTGCAATTACCAAGATCATCGCGTTTGGCTGCATCTGTTTTGGGATATAAAAGTCTGCCAAATAGTAAAGTTCCTTCTGCGGGTCCCAGACGATGTAAGCTATGTTTAGAAAGGTCAGATAGCAAGCAAACGAGAGTCCGGTGTGATAAATGCTTTGTACCAGTCTGCAAAGATCACCATATCGTTGTGAAAACATGTATTGAATGTTTGGGAGTCTAGACAAGTAACAACTATAGGCTTACCAGTGCTTCATAATAAACTATGCAATATTTAGAAAGGTTTAGCATGTTTAAAATTTAGAAACGTCATATAGCAAGCAAACAAGAGTCCGGTGTGATAAATGCAAAGATAACCACAAACTTTTATTGACTGTTTGGGTATCTAAACAAACAACAACACAACTGTAGTCTTCCTACTTTTTTTATATGAACTGAACTATGCAATACAATTTTATGTTGGAACTGAATATACAGATATACTTAAATAACCTAGAGCTCACACATAATCATGTTGTTGTTATTGTATATGTTGTCCAACCCCCCCCCCCCCCCCCCCCCCAACCTAAAGTTTGGCATGAAAATGGTTCCAAACTATTTATTTTCTATTTTTAAATAAAATTATTCAAAAAAATAACATTGTAAATAATGTTCAAATAATGTGACTACAAATGTAGTCCATACGCTAAACAACTTATATTGGAAACTGTGCTAGGATTAGTGTTAAGCCTTTTATCAGTTTATCTATCACTAAAAATAAACAATAAAAGGAATTCAAATTTAACAGAATTTCACTGAAAAATTTCGCTCGCTTCGCTGGCGTTTTTTTACTTTTACATCAGTACATTGTCAATTAAAATGCCTTTCACCTTTTAACGAAGCTGCGAAGAGTTTATTGTAATATTAATTTGGACGGTAGATTTTCTCTGGCGCACCACACATCTCAATTTACAGATTTATAGTGTTGGCTTGGCAGCTTGGCACAGCGCTCCTTTCAGCCTTTCCAATATTACGTGGCGCGGCGCGATTTTCATAATGTCCGGAGCACTATCCAGCGCACTTTTTGTAAGGATTCCACTAGGGGAGTGGCTGCATAATCTGATAATGCAGTAGGCCTGCCTACTGGTTGCCGGTACAGCGGTAGGCCTACTGCATACGGGGTAAAACGGGGTAAAATCAGGGCTGGCAAAAACCTTAGGTTTTTTTTTAAAATTAGGTTTTGGCCTACTGTTTTAGATTTTTGTTAGGTTTTTGCAAGTTATTGGAGTGGAAAAATGGAAAATTGACAGTGGAAAATGTCAAAATTGAGAAAATTAAAAAAATCTTGTTTTATATACAGAATCATGAATACCCGATAATGGTCCCCTTAATAATAGAAATCAATTGTAACAATGACGAGCCATGGAAAAGCTAAAACAAAGAAAACTTGTGATTCTTTGCCTGCCTCTTATGGTGGAATTTCACAAGATGGGTACGATGCAGTGGGGGAAACGAATTGACAGAAGCCATTTCAATATTTAGAAAAAGTAAAGACAATAAGATTACAAAAAGACTTAAACCCAGCAAGCCAGCACACTGGAGGATATAGATGCAAGAACAGGGACCAAGCATAGAAACATGGTGAGCAGCTATTTTAATTCATAGCATATAAGGGTGACTATGTGTTGTGGTTGACTAAACTTTCAGTGTAAACAATTTTTCGCTTCCTTTTTGAGTTTATTAAAAACAGAAAGCCTGCAACGTAATCAATATCAACTAATTTCAAATTACAATTTTTTCAGTAACAGATATACAATAGGAACCCCTCTAACTATAAAAGACATCCCTCTCCTCAGTGAAACTACCACAAAGCAAACTATACCCAAGTATAACTATCCTCTCTTCCAAACCAACAAAGTCCCCTGGCTATATGACTGTATGATGCTTCTTTCTGCAACTTCATTTCATTCTGGATCAGAATGACATCTATATAAAAAGAATCGTTTTCTACCAGTTTTCCCTATTTCAAAGAATCAACTCCACCTCTCTGTAGATTATTTAACATTGTTAAAGACGACAGTTGGATCTGATCTTTTAGTAAGAGGTAGGCTTGCACTTGCACAGAAGTATAGCGCAACTTGAGTACAAAACGAATTGCACCAGAAGAATATTGGGGCCTACCATATTTATCAAAATGTTGATAATGTAACAGTTCATAAAATAGATTAATGCTCAAGGTTGCTCAATGTGAAGCAAAGGTTTCCAGTGAAAGTTGAGTCTGTTAGTTTGCAATGTTTATTAGTGGCAGTTTAAACCACTTAGGGAGCGGGTTTTTTCTCCAATTTTACTGTCTAATCTGGTGAAATAGATATTGCCCCAGATAAATGAGGCATATATTCTTCCAAGTTCAATTCATACATGAGAACTCGTTTCTCACTCTTATGAAACAGATAACCACCAGGACAGCATTCTGTGGACAGATCGTGGAACCCATATCTGGAACTTTTCCCGATGTAAAGTGGAATTTTTCCTGAAACTTATCCATCTCATCCAGTTGGTTAACTTTTCTGGTTTGTTCTCGACACGGACAAGGAACTTTGGGAGCAAGTGATGGCTGTGTCCCAGATGGAGCAATCCTGGGAACCAGAACCATAGCCCAGTCCAGCTTCACAGTTCCCAAAGCCATCGTTTTGAGGTAACTCAGTTCGAAATTATTTGCACATATTTGCGAATATATTATCCAGGGACGGATTAAGGGGGGGGGGGGGGGGGCAACAGGGGCAGCTGCCGGGGGCCCGTAAGTTGGGAGAAATTTACAGCACATTATCTCACTAATTTATTAATTAATTTCTGGCTGTTCAATAAATATTTATATCTCACATATAGCACCATCCATAGACAGATAGACCATGCCTGATTAGAGAATGCCATTGAAACAAAATAGAAAGGCCCTTAAATGGTAGGCAACGGATAGCAGAAGCCAATGTCGTAAATATTCATTCCAGAACATGTAATTATTTAACCTGAGGTGAACTAGTAGTGGGATAAAGCAAGGAGTTACATTTACTATGGCCTATTACCTCGACTCGGCTACCCAGGCAGCCAGACTATCGACTCAGCTACATGCAGATAGCCATGGTGGTGGAGGATATCAACTCACCTCCACCAATAGGGTGCAGGTGAGTTGATGCAGGTTGGTTGTCTGTCTTTGCTCGTTGCATAGCTGTCTGGTGTAGCCCGGTGGAGGTAAATGTGCTGAGCGTAAGGGCTTTCCATCCAATTCTAACAATTAGTGCATTGGATTGGATTGGTACGTTTACTTATTAATGTTTTAATTGCTCATAATCGTATCGTATAATTATTGTATTGTTAATAATATTTTAATTATTTTAATCACAGCGCTGATTCTTACGGAAGTAAATTATATTTCGTTACTTTCTTTTTGCATAATTAAATTACTTAAAGCCGCGCCGAGATATACACAATGTCCCATAGAATGTTTAAAATACTGTTTAAAGTGTTTAAAAAAATGTTTTAAAGTCTAATGTTTAAAGGAAAACGTTAGCAAAAATGTGGATTTGAAATAATAGTAATTTATTGCTGTAATTATTATACAGTTTATTATATAGTATTTAATAATTATTATATAGTAATTAATAATTATTATATAGTAATTAATAATTATTATATAGTAATTAATAATTATTATATAGTAATTAATAATTATTATATAGTAATTAATAATTATTATATATTAATTATTAACATTTACTTTTCTTTTCAATTAGATTTATCTGAAATCATGAGACTGATGAGGTTCTGATTAAGGACATGGGGGGCGGTTGGCGATGTGGCTAAATAAAAATTCTATAAGATAACTGTAGAGTAACTTGTAGAGTCGATCACGCTGAGTCCAAAGAAGTTGGTTTCAAGAAATTTGGACCAAAATTGAGGGACTAGTAGCAATTTTAGTGAAATCTTTGATTCCGCCGCCAGCCGCTAGGGGGAGGCTATAAATTTTCAAATTTTACTATAAAGGCTATTTGGCGTTCCATACAATGGTTGACCATGACAAAATAGCAATAGTATCATTTAACACTAATTGACAGCCATTTTAAAAAAAGCTTCATGGGGGGTATACCCCCCCCCCCCCCCCCCCCCCCCCTTAAAAGCAATCTCTATTTGCGGTGACCTAGTCAGGCTGTATATATAGTAGGCTGTGCCTGTATTAAATGAATTGGAGTTGAGCTTTTAATGCAACTGTAATTAAAGATGTAATATTATGGCGCGCTTTCTCAGTTTTTCCATTTCTGATCAAAACCACAATATTACATCTGTGCCTGTAGTAGGCTTCTAAATCAAGCTACTTCAGTAACCGATACCGATAGGAGCTATGCATGGAGCATGAAGGCTATGCGTATTATAGAAAATGCACCCTGTACAGTACATAACTCCTGAGGAATTTGAACTCAATGAGTGTTTCAAGGCTCCTATAAGACAAGAAGTTGCAGAGGCTGTGTTGAGCTCATCAAACAATAAAGCCAGTAGACCAAACCGCGTTTATAACACCTCAAGTAATATCCAGCCTTTATTCTTACTATTCAACGAACACCTCAAGTAATCTCCAGTCTTTTTATTATTATTGTAAGAATGTCATAATTCTATCATCAACACTTGGATCGATTACATACTCATTGAAGATTAGTATTATCAAGGTTCTCTACAAAGGAAAGGGGAGTGCCATGGATCCTAACAATTTATCTAGGGATTATAAACAATTGAATTCACAGAAATGTTGATAACTTGTTCCTAGCGAAACAGTTTGATTTTATACGCAGTAGATCCAGAGCCCAAGCAACTAAAATACTGACTGACATTGCATTTTAAATAGGTCAAAACACCAGATAAATTCTAGAACAATTTTTGTTCTACTTATGAAATTTTTGAAAGCCTTTGACTGCGTCAATAGGTCTATTCTGTTGTCAATAATCTATGTAAGCTTTGGAATTCAAGGAAAATTAAACAATTTCTACAAAGCTCTCTTAAATAACCAAATAAAAGTTGTCGAAAGGATCACTTATTACAAGTATTGATTCATCTACAAGGCATCCTCTAGTGTGATTGTATATTGTGCTTTAAAATGTACATCTCCGACCTCAGTTCTTGATCCAGCAGACAGTAGCCCTTTTTCAGTATATATTCTGAGGATGACAGCGTTCATACAGGAATAATTATGTGGATATACAAAGAGGTCTTGACTTACTCGCCAGATGGTGCGCTCCAAACATGATGGAAGTCAACTTAATAAAAACGAAGATTATAAAATTCAGAAATGCTGATTGATTAGCATTAGTTTTACTATGAAGGGAAAGAAGTATAAATATGTAATCACTATGAATACCTTGGAGTATTACTACAAGTGTTTTAGGAAACATATTGACCAAAAGAAGCAGAAGACCTATGTTGTGTATTGGTTGTTTCACATACCTCAGCTCCTTATCCATGGACAGAGGAATGAAGATATTCAGAATGAAAATTCTGCCTTTGGTTATACACTTCTTTAAAGAAATTCCAAAAATATTTATGGTCAGGAACCTTCCAGAAATTGACTCAACTAAATTTACTTTCATCAAGGGTCTGTTATCCCTACAGAAATCAGCTTCATCTACCTTGGCTATAATTAAAGAAAACACTTTTATTGAAGACCTCTTTTATGCAATCCCAAGATTTCTAATCCTGATGACATCACATTGTACCAATAACTCCACCATGAGTGAATACCTTTCAAACTTCAACCAACTGGGCTATTCAGTGGCACGGCTTTCTCCTAAACAACTTGGGGAGGTCCTGGCCAGAAGAGCCACAATTGCACAATAATTAATAATAATACTTTTCTACAATGGCACAATAATTCCACTCCAGGCTGTGGAATAAATACTGGAGATTAAACCAAAATTAAATTGTTGAGTTTAGTGAGAACCGGTCGGTAACAGGTCACCATTCAATGTGCAAGTTTTTTAATTTATTAATATCTGTAGGCCTATTTCTTCGTGTGTGAATGCTTGTTCTGAGCCAAACAGTCACTCTGGTTAAACTCAACAGGAATATCCTCGTAGTTAGTAACCAGTCAGTCAGTTTACCTGTATATATATATATAATGAGTACAGTATGTATGTATAATGAAAATTATTTATATAATAAGGCATATTACACAAATTTCATATAAAGCCCAGTAACGAAAGTATTCCACCAATATTATATATATTACAAAAGATTAAGTAAAAATTAAATGCTATTACACATCAACATAACCACCAACAAACAAACCAAAAAGAAAGAAAATGAAAGGCAGTCCCACCAAACTGATAAGTGATGAAGCAACTTGGAAGCCAAAGTAGTCGTTAAGAATACCCCCAAACACTGCTCCAACTATGTTTCCAAGAGATAACGAGATTCTAAAAGCTTGTTGGAGTACAGCCCTTGTATCTATGTTATCAGGGTGACCACAGACTCTTACTGCCAGTCGAGATAGTGATTCAAATCCGCCATTTCTTAATAACCCTGTTCCAATTCCCAATATGGTCATTGCACTAAGTGACGTTGCTATTGATTTTGGAATGCCAAGAGCTTCAGTCGGCCCTACTAGTTGTATTGCCATAAGAACTATCATCACACCAATTAAAGTTGAATAAATTGTCTTAACCTTTTTCATGAAAATCGTAAACAAAAAACCGACAGATGAAGAAGTCACAGGATAAATCATAAATGCGGCTCCAATGTAATACTGGGTTACATCATAGTATCTGTGAAGGTAGGCTGCATAATTTGCCATTACAAAATATACCATTATCGCTGCATAAGAATTAGAATGAAGTGAAAAGTTCCACCACCATGTGAAAAAGAAAAATGGCTATTGGTATCATACATATACAAACAAGTAACTTAAAAATCCCCAACCCCCTCTTATCTCTGTTGCCATACATCCTAAACGAATGATAGTTTATCACAATGTCGAATATTTTAGATTCAGATCGCTTGTGATACTTTTAGGATAGATTCAGAATTTCCCAACTGCAGTAGTGATGTGACTACGCTTATACACACCACTAACATAACTTGCAACACCTATATTTATACACAAATAGGGTGGAAGATTATGTACGAAAACATATTGTGTTTATACTAACGAGCGTATTGTTTATATTTTTTTGTATTATCAAACAAAATAAATATATTTTCACTCACTTTTGTACTGAAGCTTTTTGTGAATGAATCACCATTCATTATTCATTTTATTAGAAGACTATAATTCAACCCATTATTTTTATTAGGGCTTATTACTGTAAAAAAAACGTCTGTTTGTTAGTCTGTATGTTTGTGCACATTGATATTGGCTTGAAATTTTTTTGATAAAGTCTGATTTCACCGGTACCTGGCACCCGAAATATGGATTATGATATATTGTTGGATACTAATTCACCAAACTGTATAATCACGTACATCGATGATCGGTTCTCGAGATATCAAATTACATTACTGTTAGGGCGCCTACTTGTTGAGAGGTCAAGTATATGTGCCGCTATGAGTAAGGGCTCTGGTACTATAACAGGTGAATTGCAGTATGACTGCTACATGGATCCGAAAAATTGTACAATCCTTACCTACAGCTCTTGCTACTACTAAAATAGATTATGACAACCCACTGGCAACCAACAATACCTATTTAATGACTGATTGGCAGCTCCCAGACTGAGAATGCTGTTATTTTAATCATTGCTATTTAAATCTGGAAATTTAAATTCGCTACAAAGATGACAAATCAAAATCCATTAATCCATCTCCTGGCGAAGCTGAGGACACTGAGGTGGGCTTTGTAAAATGAGCAATGCCGCGAAAAGAAGTCCTTGAATAATAATAATAAGCTAGATAAACTGTCCAGATTACCTGCCGAACTTGATTCATTGAAAAGATCTCTCTCTGCAATAACAGAATCATATAATGCACTAAAGTTAGAAAACATTAATCTACGCTCAGAAATAGACGAACTAAAACTCTCTAATGATGATCATGACCAATACGCCCAGCATCACAATGTGCTTCTGCATGGGATGGCGGAATCTTCTCTCACTGGTTGTGACCACTCCTTCGTTATAGACCTAATCGCTCAACTAGGAACCAGTATAACTCCACATTCCATTGACTTTGTTCACTGTCTGGGTCCTCAGCATCCTGACTGATCTCGTCTGATTTTAATTCGTTTCATTGGTCATATGGAGAGATTTAAGCTATTCCAAATCATGAAGAATAAAGATTCCTTTGCCAGACAAATGAAGAACATGTATTATTCTGACCATCTAATTCCTCGTCGCGTTTTTATAGAGTATCTCTATTCTAAAAAGGAATAAATATATTGCGACAGCCTAAACCAGGAAAACAATTCCAGTGAACTCCAACAGGGACCTATGGAAACTACATGAGGCAGCGGGTGTCTTAATGTAGAAGAAGCCCTCAACACCTCCGAATCCTTGATTGTTGAAGTTGATGGGTTACCAACCATATAGGAAGAGAAGGCCGCAATGATAATCCAGGATACGTTCTTCACACCACTATGAATCATGATAACAAGCGTTAGATGTCCAGTTGTCTACTACTGTGGCAAGTTATGGAAGGTTACTGGTTAATTATTTCTAGGTTGAGGAAGTTCAGATTATATTTCCTGTAATTGGGGCATTTAGAATATGTTACTGATTAGTATATTCTTACCTCTATTAGTTAATACTATACTACCAATTAATCGAGATTAAACCAATTTAATACTAGAATTAATCGGAAACTTAAGGTCTGATTATTTAGAGCAGCAGTAGTTCCAGTACTCGTATATGGGAGTCCATGCTGGGCTCTAACTGCTGAGGACACCAAATCTCTGGATGGCACATTCACAAGAATTATACGCCGGGTTCATTGTATCAAGTGCAATGCACACATCTCCAACCAGACAACCACATCTCCAATCTATATAACATTGGAGGTGTCTCATTGGTTCCCCCAAGCTTGACGCTAGAACAAAGTTGCCTCGCTTTGCAGGACATTGCTTTCACCGTGAGGACCAGCTAGTGCATAATCTTGTGCTTTGGCAGCCTCATGGAGTGAATAAGCATGGTGGACCTGGACAGCCCATGAATTTCTTGAGACACATTTTAAAGGACACTGGCCTTGAAGATGCGGATGATCTAGCAAATGTCATGGGTGATAGGGAGTTTTGATGGTGCGATTTTGTTGACAAGTTGGCACAGCATTCTTAAAAATGCAGCTACAATGCAGCATGCCGATCCTTCTAGTACTATACTACCACTTCCTGTGACGGGATCAGAAATCCCGACCGGGTTAGAAATGTACGCGTCACCGTTCTGCTGGGGATCGTGCTACTAGCTTTGGCCGAGGCAGTTTGGGAAAAACAGTGAAAGTTTCTGTTGTCTCTCGATATTAATTAATATGGACGATAATAGCATGCCAGTAGATAATAAGCAGAAAATACAGATTAATTGTTACCGGTATGGCGGTGGCGGTCATTAACTATGACTGGTCTGCACTGACTGGACTGAATAACACAACTGACCGGTAAACCAGTAATGTAAGATAATATATGATTAACACATTGAATATTGGTTTACCTCATACTCTACTTTGGCCCTCTACCCAATGGATGCTTTCCTGTTCCCTACCAAGTGCTTCCCTCCCCAGTATTGGCTAATATACTACTTGTCACTTTGGCACTCCCTGGGAGTGTTTCCCCTCCACTGCTAGCCTCTACTAACTGCCTACCCTCCGAGGTGGTTTGACCTCTCACCTTTCTCTGTGGCTTTTGGGCTTGTTAGATTGTTGGATTATTTCAATTCAAAAATGCTTCTTTCAATAATTACACAAGTCTACTATTGACTTATTGGCTTATTTGTTGCATGGCAGTTTAAATTTTGGATTAGGCCACCAAATGTATACCTAGAGATTTAATACAATATAACAAATCCCAATTTATATATGGTCAGAGTGAGCCCATATATTATATATATGAACTAAATATTATAATATGAATATTTGAATGATTTTAGCATTATTATTTATTATTAGATTATTACACTATCTAATAAAACAAAGCACAATGTGTACCAGATATTATTACCATTATTCCTAATTATTCATGTCACACTCCAATTTGTCCAACTTGGAGCGGATTTTACAAAATATCAAAAACAAAATCAATAACACTTATTTATTTTCAATTTAGATTAGAACCCATGTGCAAATTGGTTTAATATCACATAGCCATTCATCAATCTACATGGTTTGTCCTTTTCACTTCACAATAATAAAAAAGTAATATATAGATAACTGAAATTCCTGGATTCTTCAGCAATCCAAGATATGTTGGTCGTTCTACATTAGATTCTGGTCTGTCGTAAAGATAAGAAGGTGCATGAATCAAGCAGTAAAGGATTAGAATGAGAAACATCAAGCTTGATATAATATATGGAAATTCATACCCCAGTAAAACAAATATGGAAGATCCGAAAACTGGAGAAATTGTGTATCCAAGAGTGCTAAGTGCTACAGATATACTTGTTATGGAACTTCGATGGTTTGGCATCAATTCCATCAATAGACTGAACGAGTAGATATAGCTGATACTTAGTCCAATACCTTCGATAATTCTCAAGATAAAACATGTGAATATATGTGCTTGTTTGTTAGGAATATATTCGACGAACCCAAAGAGCAACTGGGAAATAGTTCCAATTATACCGAATATTCCTAAAGAAATACTTGTTCCCCAGTCACTAATATAATGTGTGAAAACAATATAAATTATAACTTGAACTACAGAATTGGTTGAGAGTAAGGATCCAATTAAAGTCTTTGACCAGCCACGCTTTTCCACAACATTAGGGAAAAATGATTCTATTAGATTGACACACCAACCTGGTATGAGCTGAAATATCATCAAAAATAACACCAAAATGTTAAACCTCCAACCATGTTCGGGTATTCTATTTATGGATCTTTGGTTTGGAGACACTAATTCATTCGCCATACTGTATTTCTTTACATAATATATATAGTTATATTATAATGTAAATATAATATGTAAATAATACATATATTCTAATTAAAAAATCGTCTAAAACAATTTCATCAGATGTGCAGATGGGAAATTAATATACAATTAAAACCACCCTTATGAAATGTATTAGCCATCCTATGAGAACATGAGAAATCCACAAGGTCTCCCATTTGCAAGGGCTCATCTGCCAGTCCATGTGTACCTGGAACCAGCCACAGGTTGCAGTTGACTTCTGAAATGTTATAAATCAACCCTTGGACTTTATCAGCCATTGGTTGAGGAGGATTGAACCAAAATTCAAAGAAAACAAATTGGATTTATTCCTTTCCATATAGAAGCTGTTGGCTAAAATTGTGGCACAAAAAAATACCTAAAACGATCTATTCCGCATCTTTCGGAATACACCTTATGGTGTGGAAGTCACGTTTTATATGAGAAGTTTTCCCCGTTTTCCCAAGCCGTTTTATTCCCCCCCCCCCCCCCCCCCTCCCCCATCAACTCAAAAGGTAGGTGGGTTGAACCCCCCCCCCCCCCCCCCCATAGAAACAATGTTATGAATTAAATAAAATTCCCGCAAAAGCAATGTTATTAAGCTCGTTGTTTGTTCTGGGGAGTTGTTGTTTTCCTGTGGTGCTTCTTCTGGCATTTCTGTCTGTAGGAGGCTGGGGTGTGTATGATTATGCCTAGCTACTATTATGGGAACGGATTGCACTCCTCTATGATATTTGGAAGCCAGTGACGTCAGTATACATACCTTATTTTGAAGAGGAATAATTTTTCTATCATAAAAACGTTTTACGTACTGATCAGGGGTTGGGAATGGGCGTACTGGTGGTGAAGGCGATTGCCGTTTTAGCCATCCACCGCCTACACACCAACGTGGGCCTTATCACCATGTACGGGGCCATTTTTTTCCACACCTTTGTGGACGACGGTGAAGCTATTTTCGATTACGCCCTATCAGATGGAACCAAAGAGAACATTATAGCTGAGTATAATAACGCGGGGAGGGAGGTATTTGGAACCAATGACATTAAGTTTACGTTTGAATTTTCAAACACTACATTGGTATTTTTGGATATGGAGTTGTATAAATCTGTATGGGGTGAAATAAAAACCCGGGTTTATTTTAAACCACATTTTTAACCGTTCCTTATTTTTTCCTTATTTCCTTATTCCTTATTTTAGTAACCATGACAATCAGTTACTGAAATCCGTGGTTAGAGGCCAATTGTTACGATTTTGGTGTCTGTTGGGTGTCGGGATATCCGCAGGAGTTCCTAGAGGGACTCCGAGCAGTTAAGTGGGATGAACGACGGACCCCTCGTAAAAGAAATGACGAAAGGGGTGGGTGGGGATTGCTTTAATTTCAGAATTGATGGAACTTTTAGACCGTGCGTAAAGGCTGTGTTGGCCAATAATAAACACGCCTTAGCCGAGGTGGGGGCTAGGGTGATTGTCACTGAGAGAGGTGGACTAAATCTAGGGAAGGAAAGTAGGAGGACGGGGAAACACACCCTGTGGACGCGGCGGGTGCCTTACGTGCCCGTTTTTGTTTGAACTTCCTGTACTACCATGGGGTAAACGTTTTATGGGCTCTTTCTCGTGTGTATCGTCGATTGGCCAGACCGAGCAAAAGGTGGCTGAGAGAGTACCTACTCACAAATCGGTCATAAACGGGTATAGGAAACAACCACCCCGAGATTACCATGAACTAGCAGAGTTTTTGTTGTGCGAACACTTCCGTATGTGCCCCTGGGAGAGTTTTAGGATCACGGCCTTTCGCCAATCCCGGGACAACAAATCAAAAGAAATCAAAACATGCGGAAGCGAATTATATTTTCCAGTTCAACCCCCCGTGGAACAAAGTGAGACCAGCTCTATAGTTGTATTTCTATCAATTTATTATTTTTAGTGAAACACCCCATCATTTTTAGATTACATTTTAATTTATCACTTTTATAGGTCAATTAAATGTTAAATTGATCAAATGGTAAATCACGGTATCAGACCTAGAAAACTGGTGTCAAACATAAATTTTTGTTCAGGCATTGATATATATATATGGATTGTCAAAGAACCTGAGAAGCACTGCACTGTCCTTTTACGTAAACTTCACATCTAACTTCTCAGGTCTCTAAATTGTATAATTTATGTCAGGGAATAAAAATATATGGAGAACCACAACCTATGCCTGCTAATAACCATTTGGTTGTAATTTTGGGGCTAGAAAATTGTACAAGGAAATTAATATTTATTAAGTTAAAGGACAGGAACTAACTGAAAAAAAAAAGAAATGAACAGGTACAATTACTTTCGTGAATTTAATCTACCACGTTAATCACAAAAATATTAGGCCTCTACTGATGTGGTTCGCATGCGTTTATGAATTTAAATCGTAAATCTGGCCTGCTGTTGAAATGCAATAAAATCAAGTATATAGGCCTACAGTATAATTTAATAAATTAATGACAATTATCATTCATTTCGAATAAATTATTAGAGCTTCAAATGATATGATGTATATCTCATTTGAAGCCACCAGGTGCTTATTAGAGAGATTAAAAAACAATCTACAGCTATAATATACATGTATATACATACATGTTGGTGTTATCGTTTCAATTGACTGGTAAATTTGGACGATTTGTGCTGTGTTTTATCATAGTTTTTATCGTCAATAATCTATCTATCTATCATTAAATTGAGATAACAAAATATTAATTTAAGCAGAGTGAACACCACAGTAATCCCAACAAAACTGATGTACAATTCAACGAGAAAGGCATGAAATAAGTAAAATTTACTAGAATTAAAATCCACAGAATCACAATAGTGAATAGAAAAATAGATAGGCAGGACTTATGTATCAATTGATTTGGAATGAAATGTGCAGAAGTATACAAAATAATACCTGGTTTGGGAAATGGGTAGCGCTGATCCTTTTTCATTAGCAATATGTTATGTTGCCACAAATATGTAAGTAAGTGTGGATTACTCGATACCTACCAGATCAGACACGTTCAGGTTCACCCACTAACTGATTAGCTCGCATCATCTCAGCTAAAGTCCAAATACTACTATTACTACATCGAGACTCGGACAGTGGAAAATAGATCCTTCCAGGCTTCCCGATTCTCCATGGTTATCGCAGTTTTGTTTCTCCTAAATCCAGCATAATATCCAATTCAAGTTGGTCTATAATGTCATAGCCACGGCTATGCCTTTTTTGTATTGGTTGCCAGAAACGTATATCTGGTATATCTGTAAAAAAGTATTTCTGGGGCCGGTTGCATATAACAACCTTAACTTTAAGTGGCTACTTAAAATTAAGTTAAAGGTTGGCTCAAGTGGGTGGGTTAAGTGGGTTGCATAAAATTTTATTGCAAACTTTAATTCCAACTTAAAATCAAAATTTTAAGGTAGCCTCCTACATACCTTAACTATACTGAAATCAACTTATCTCATGTTTTCATTATATAAATGCTTTTGAACAAGAAAGTGATAGGCCTACCAATTTAATTCCTTTAGAATTTGTTGAGGTTCAAAAGTTACGATTCAGCCAAACTCAAAAACTCAAAGTCAAACATGGCTTTATTAAATGCATCGATATATGTCAATCAATTTTAAAAATTTTATTCGATTTGAAATATATCATATGAAAAGTAAAATATGAAAGTTTGTACTTTTCGTAGTTTTCCGGTTGAAAAACAGCTATCTTCTTTGGTCTAGTAGATGGCATCCCGTGATTTTGATTCGCATTAAAACATTCATTATTTAGCTTAATTAATAATAATTTATTGTAGATGTGGAAGGAGTCACTTAAAAGCCATACAGTAGTAATAAACTGAAATACTAAACGAAACGTGTATAGTATGAAATGAAGTAATACCACAAACTGAAACTAAATAGCTGAGATGTAAGAACCACTTTTATGGTAAATTATTAGATAAGTTGAACTTAGCTACTAAGGTGGGACCTTAAATATTTTAAGCAACCGAACTTAATGAGGCACTTTGTAAAGTATGACCCGAAACTATTTACGGTGGATTTTCAGCATTGATTACATTAAATATTTAAGGTAAGACTTACAGATAAGGCCGACCTAAAATATTTAAGGTGACACTTAGATAAGTAGCGCCTTAAAAATATAAGGGGGCACCTAAAATTGTGGATCACCTTAAGTTTTTAAGGTTGCACTTACTTAAGTATGGATGTTGATATTTAAGGCAATACTTTTGACTTAAGGTGCACCTTATCTAAGGTTTTTTTATGCAACCGGCCCCTGGTAACTTACCAGATCGTCTTAACTTCTCCAGTAGGGACACTAATCGTAGTTTGTGTTCATATATAGTAGTTGATCTGCGTTTGTCATGTTATCTCCAACTGATGTTTAGGGTTGCCCTTAGCATAGTAGTCTAATGTAACAACCATCAATATGATTTATTTCGTCAGTGTTCGGGTCGAGCCCCCATATAAAACTCGCAAATACAACATTTTTTTCCTAAGAAGAAATGAAACTCCTAGTATTTATTGTACTCAGCAAAATGTAAAATTTTTTCAACGGAATTTGTCAACTTTTATTACTTTAAATGAAATAGCCATAAAATAACAACCCAAGTAAATATTATTCACATCTCTTCGAAACGAATATGCTACAAATCAAATATGCTACACATGAACAGTTAATGACAATGTTAATCGCAAAGATCATAATTGTTTGATTGTTAGACGATAATTGCAATAAACAACAGCGGATGAAAAGTATATTATTGAAAAATATGAAGTCATTTACTGTTGTTCCATACTTATTGCACTCTGTGCTCCATTAATTTCCTATTCAATATAAATTGCATACATAAAAAGAAGAAGAGTAATAGGTTAGGCGCGAGATATTTTGCACTTTTTTTTGAATATTTCAATAAAGCGGATATATGAATCACATATTACTAAAATTTTTAACTTTCTGTGGAATTCTCGTGGGATACATCTTGATAAATATTAATGTAATAATTGAACAAAAACTGGTGCTTGTTGTTGCATAGCCCACCTCAGTCCATTAGATTAAGGTTTTGCTGTAAATTAATGGACATTTCCCACATAATTTATGCATGAAGAGCTACTCCATTAAATGTATATGTTAACTGAGTTTAAAGAAGTTAGGTATAATAATACGAATTATAATTAAATTTTTCATGTGTAAACCTATAGTGGAAAACACAAATGAAAGTGGGTGACATCCGCATTCACTCACAGAATACATCACATTGCATCCTCAATGACAATAATGGTCATCATGGGTCGGCAATATGTCCTCCACTACATCACAGCATTAATGATCAAACACTGCAATTACCATCATACATAAACAACAGACGTTCAAACCACACATACATTGCATGGTAAACTATGTACGAGAATAGTAAGCCTACTTCCACTGTCACAAAGACTGCTAATTTCATTATTAATTTAACTACTAGGATCGGCATGCTGCATTGCAGCTGCATTTTTAAGAATGCTGTGCCGGCTTGTCAACAAAATTGCACCGCCACAACTCCCTATCACCCATGACATTTGCTAGATCATCCGCATCTTTAAGGCCAGTGTCCTTTAAGATGCGTCTCAAGACAGTCATGAGCTGTCCACCATGCTTATTCACTCCATGAGGCTGCCAAAGTACAAGATTATGCACTGGCTGGTCCTCACGGCGAAAGCAATGTCCTGCAAAGCGGAGGCGATTTTGTTCTAGTGTCAAGCTTGGGGGAACCAATGAGACACCTCCAATGTTATATAGTGTCTGGTTGGAGATGTGTGCATTGTACTTGACACAATGTACCCGGCGTAGCATTCTTGTGAATGTGCCATCCAGAGATTTGGTGTCCTCAGCAGTTAGAGCCCAGCATGGACTCCCGTAGAGGAGTACTGGAACTACTGCTGCTCTAAATAATCGGACCTTAAGTTTCCGATTAATTCTAGGTGACTTCCAAATCCTGGAAAGCCTATTCAAGGCTGCCCATGCCTTTCCCTTACGTATTCGAAGGTCCTCACCTGACTTCCGGATCCATGATCCCAGGTAACAGAAGTCGTCCACATGCTCAAGCATACCATCCTTTGAGCTTATGCTCATCCGATCAGAGACTTGCTGAGGACTTTCAAAGTTAACTGTCAGAATTTTGGTCTTTCTGGAGTTAATAAAAAGACCAACACTAGAAGCAGCATGTTCTAATGAGCTGAGGAGCCGCTGGGCTCCCTCTAATGATTCTGAGAGTACTCCTAAGTCATCAGCAAAGTCTAGATCAGTTAGGTACTTGGCAGGATTTCCTCGACTTCTGGAGCCAGTAGGTGGAGTTATCATCACCCCATCATCATTATGATGATCTAAGGACATGCGTAGAACATAGTCAACCACAATAATGAACAAGAATGGTGCAAGTGTGTCTCCTTGGAGTACGCCCCATAACACTTCAAATGGTTCTGTGTCACCGTCAACAGTAGACACAAATGTTGTCGAACCATCGTATACTGATCTGATTGCTGCAATAATTTCATCAGGAATCCCATATAATGAAAGTATGCTGAACATACGTGAGCGAGAGACTGAATCAAAGGCCTTGAAGAAGTCAACAAAGATAATAATAATAATTATCCTTCTAAGTGCCAAAATGGGCTCCATGGTCCAACGACCTTTACGGAACCCATTCTGATTTCCACGTAGCAGTCTCTCAATGTGATCCCTGATGCGATTTAATAGAATTCTATTGTATAGTTTTGCAGCAATCGAGATCAATGAGATTCCCCGAAAAGAACCATAGAGTGTTAGGTTGCCCTTCTTGGGGACTGGCACCATGGTTTTCATTTCTTGTGGGACTCTTGTTGTACGGTACATGTCTACTATGATGGGATAGATGAGCTTTAAACACTCAGGTATTTTAAAGACCTCAGGGGGAACACCATCTACTCCACTGGCACGATTGGTCTTTATGCTCTTTGCAGCAGCCTTCACTTCTGCAAAGGAGATATCGCCAATGGGAATATCTGGGAGTACAGACTCAAACACTTTTACTTCTATAAAGTTATCAGGCAATACCCTGTCATTATTGAGGAGCTTTTCAAAGTGGGCTTTCCAACCATTGAGGCGATCGGCTGGTGATTCAGCCTTAACCTTGGTGGTTGGTTGGCTTTTCCGCCCAGTAGTCGATTTCCATGCCTGGGATGATTGCCTGCTGTCGTCAGCATCATTGATGGCATCAACCTGTTGGTTTATTAGCTCCTGTAGATTAACAGAGTACTGCCTGTTCAGGGACCTAGATGCAGCTTTAACTGCATTCTTGGCCGCTGTAGTCTGTTTGAGTCGGGACTCTTTCTGCGCCTTATGAAGGTCATTTCGGCACTTCTGAATTTTGTTGTCAGTCCAGGGGGCCCTTTTCCTGTTTCGAGGGTATACAGGAACTGTTTCTGCAGCTGCTAACTTAACTGCTTCTGTAAAGGCAGTATAGCCCTTACAGTGATCTGCCGCCTCAGAGGCAAGAGCCTCATACCTGTTGCTCAGCTGTAGTGTGAAGCTGGATCTCACACTTGGCTGTTGCAACAGAGAGGACCAGTCATGCCGTGGCAAGGCAGCTTTCGTTGTTCTGCTAGCACGCAGACTAAGTCTTACCTTGGCCACAATAAGGCGGTGATCACTGGAGAAGGGTCGCAGTGTAAATGCATTACAGTCTTGTATAGAGCTCCTGTATTTCCTACGAAACAGAATATGGTCTATCTGGGACTTGTGACCACTGGGTCCACTATGAGTCCATAGCTTTCCAGTTCGCTTCTTGAACTGGGTTCCAGCCGAAAACAATCCATTTCCAGAGATAAAATCCTGAAGATGGACAGAATTTTGGTTAACACTATTGCTATAGACCCAGGGCGATGTAGGTGATTGATGCATACTTGCATTAAAGTCTCCCAGGAATGTTAAGAATGCATGCTGATCCACTCCATCAGTTGCTGCTTGTAGATTGTGGTAGAAATTTTCCACCTCCTCTACAGGGGCAACACTAGTTGGAGAGTAGCACACAATCAGAACCACCTTAGGAAACTTCTTAGCCAGTCTTCCAGAACATGAGAAGTGGCAACGGATGATGCGGTTAGAGATTTGGTCTATTTTGTCCAATGCTGCATGTGCAGTTGGATTCATCAATAGACCAATTCCACCATTGCCACTATCATCTGCTGACGCGAGGGCGAATCGCCAACCGCCCCCCATGTCCTTAATCAGAACCTCATCAGTCTGTCCAGTCTGCATTCGGTGCTCTTGAACACCCACTGCGCTAAGAGAAAGCTTATCTGCCAAGGCAGTCAGCTCACCTTGTTGCATTGGGGACCCGAGTGTTAGGGTGTTTACTGAGGCTAGTCTAGTGACTTGCCTCAGATTCACCAATGGCTTTGTTGGTCGGGGTGGAACATGAGAGTAGCCTCCAACTCCAGAATCCCTCTCCCCATCACAATCTGGCCTCCCTGGTGACCCAGGGTTTGGGCCAGAAAGGTCATCAGGAAAGGGACTCAAAGAATTGTTGGCTGCTCTCTCTCCAGTAGGGGGTGAGACAGGCAGCCGGTCAGGAGTTAACTGACGCCTGTGAGGCCGAATGTGTCCGGTAATTCCACTGGCCTCTAGTGGCCGGACCTCCGCATTGCTAATGTAATCCATAGTGGGGGTTGGGGGGTGCTTTTTTGCCGAGTCAGCTCTCGGGGCAAATACCACACCCTGGTTTGCCATTCCACAGGGTGGGTGTCGCAATGGAGTCAGATATGAGGCCCATCACCCATATCTACTCTGGCGTACATGACCCACCATTGGCTGTTGCAGCTCATCTGCTGGGTCATGCCCTGTACCCTTGCTGCCAGGTGCAGGTCGCAGTGAAGTGCCCTCAGAGTGGACATGAGAACACTCTACTCCTAACCAGCCATTGGTAGATCACCATCTGCCTGGTCAGGCCATATACCCCTGCAGCCAAGTATATGGGTCCTTAATCCAGGACCAAGGGCGTCCTTATCCCAGAACGAAGGGGGTCCTAGTTACAGGACCAGATTTGCCCTAGTAAGAGGGTCTATGCAGCTACAGGTGGCACCTCCTTTATGCTGCATGGAGGTGGCAAGTTTTCTTGATCAATGACCTAGAATACCTGACCTGACCGATTAATTTAACAATTCACTACTGTAGTATCTAACACTTACAAAACTATGAAAACTTTAAGAGAAATTCATTGATCGAAACGTAAAATACTATTTTTGACGTGATGTACCTGAAGTAGAATGAATGCCTACGGAGTACCCCCACTGATTGTCAAAGTGTTCACTATTACAAAAAATGCGTAAATATAGGCTACCTTTTCAATTGTTCTACACATTTTATGGAATCGATTCATTTGGAGCAAAGGGCAGAATGAGTACCTGAGTGGACGAGAGACTAAACTTAAACTATATCGTCCACAGGGGCACCTTAATAGGATAGGGGGGGGGAGGGTAGGGGGTGTCAAACAGTGCTTCTAGGGCTGGTGTGGTTCAACAGTCTGTGTAACCACATCAGGCAGGCTCTACAAGTGTTGTCAGAACTATTAAAGTTTTAGTTATTAACTGATAAAATTAACTTAAGTTATAAGTTAAAATAAGTAGTGCAATGATAACCAATATTTGTTTACTTGCTACACAACAAGTATTTTGAAATATTATTAAAAAGAGACTCATTTGATATACAATTGTTATCTCTGCATGTGCGTTGTACTTTATTCGCGAGGTAGATTCAGTTACTATTGTTATTATTTTCACAGTCTGTAAGGTGTTCAATTTGAGTCACTTTGTCATCTGAGTCATTGTGTAGTTAGTTTATGTGCATTTATTATTTTATTTACTTTAAATATTCCGAATAATGTACTGTATTATTCATAGAAACTAGTTTAAAAATAATTAAGGAATATAAAAAAAAAACAGTGATTCAAATAAGTAGCCAATCAATCAATCGCCGCCCGTTTAATACAACTGGAGGTGCAACTACCATACTGTAGTTGTAGGTTTAGGTGTTGTAGGTCTACTCGGACCATCTTCACAAAAAACGTTTTTTCTTTAAATTTTTATTCAATATAATTTTTTCACAATAATATTAATTTTATCGCAATAATATTAATTTTTCGCAAAATTATTAATTTTATTCCCATAGATTTACCGACGGCAGGACCCCTGGTCAAGACCAGAGTGAACTTGATTGAGACAAGGCGGTATATATTATCAGATGAGTGCACACACTGGAGTCGTAGAGGGATTCCGAACAAATCAGACCCGACGGAATCTACTCACAAAATTAATGAAATATTTATTTACAATATACAAATATAATAATATCTCAGCTATTTTGTGTTACATATTGTGTTACATAATTAGAATCCGCGCATGGCCACCATAAGCTTGAAGAATTACTGCGATGTAGGAAGTAAAATATCGGCTTACTGTTATCTACTTTATGTTCACTTAATAGTCCTAGTCCTACCCGGGCACGGGCGCGGGACCACGCAACATTTCTCCTTCACTTTGTATTATAAAGTGCTTAAACATGTACTTAATAAATATTATTTTGCAGTGAAGATAATTCTATAAAAAATTTTAATTTAATATTAAATATTACCCGATTTTTCAATAAAAAATATAAGGCAATTAAAATACTAAAAGTATGCCATATTTGAATGATAATTTATGTTATATTATTTTTCTCTTATATGTAGCAAGCAATAAACAATTCCGTTTAACATTGATGTCTACCTACGCCAAAAAGGCTGATCTTCTCTCTGACCACGGGTCTATCAACACTTATCATGAGTGGATGTTAATTGAACGATTTAAATTTTGTTATTATGAATTTAACATACACGAAATGCAAACATGGAACTGAATAAAATTGAATAAACATATGTAATTTAACAGATCTTTTTTAGATGAACTTAGCGTAACAGAATAGAAGCTAACTAAATTTAATAATACCCCGTAACATGCTCATTTTTTAGATTCTTACTATTGGAGATTAATTAAACTTCATGACTTGTATCGATCGTAAATGTATGTACAGTGTTATTGATCTACTGCACAGCAACTATCAAGTAGGATTATACATCGGAACATTCCCAACATTCGGTTAATGCAGGATAACTAATGTTTGCAGTAGGTGTCAGTCATACTTAGTATTGTCAGGGCAGTAGTTCGCAGGGAGGCATATCGTTACATGTTTGCTGTAGGAGTCATATCATGACTGACGAGGCAATAATGTATTTGAGTTGATCCTGACATATACGAACGTTGAGTGACGTTAGTATAATTGTGAAAAATATAAGCCTAGAAGAAACGTTAATATGGGGCCACAACAACAAACAACAGCACCAACGACGCTGTCATTAGCCTTCATGTACCAGAAGTTCCTCGGGAAGGGTAGTTCTTCTATGTACGTAAGAGGCAAATGGATGCCAGGCGCATGAGAGGCAGTATGATACAGCACCTTGTTAACATATGCTGATCCTTTACTGCCATAATCACGTTTAAGCAGAAGTACCTTGAGCTCATTGTTTAGCAGTTAATGTGAAGGGATTCTTCCATTATCATAAAGAGAAACAGTAACTCCAGTCAAACAGGCAATCAATGTAAGAGTTGTACCACATGATTGCACAAAAATGACTCCAGCTCCCTTTGACTCAAATCGATCCCGTTTGACTTGAATAGTGTTACATACCAACATTATGTTTCTTCCACAGCACTGTAACGATGTATTAATTACATACCATAGCATATTCTCAATATTCCGTTTACTACATGGGTTTCCAATTGTGTTGATTTTGTATTACGTCTACCTTAAAGCTTGACTGGCATCTGTAACAGGTGATAGGGCACAAGAACACCGTTGTCTTACCGAAGTCACAAAGTTTCTACCAAATATATTTGACATTTCATTATTGACAGAAGTAATGAAGTGACGGGCTTCCGTAATCCATAATTCATATAGACAAGAATGGCTATATCAGTACTTATATTCGGAAATAAGTCTACTTTTTTTTCACTATTCTCAAGGTTTTTTATTTACCTACTGAGCCCCAGTGGGGTTGACATAGGGTTGAGAGAATATTGAAAAAGGAATAACAGGCTAATTATATCATATTGGTGGTCGTGAAATATGGGTGCTGTGATATTTGGGACTAATAATTTACGAATTAGTCACTACTGGAGCGCTATTCAATAAATAAAATGTCAGTGTTTTTATCCATATCAGTTTAGAACCGTAGTTATGTTGAAACCGGTATTTATTTTTTTATTAAGAAATAGGAAGTTACCCAACCCAAACGAACCCAAATAATGCATTGTTGTTGCCATTCCAATGGAATCTGTAATGTAGAAATTATCGGCATTCTTAAGGATTTGACTGTAGGCTATAAGGATAGGCTGCGGACTTCATTCTTTCATGCTTGCTGGCTTATGACAGAACAGTATAAACAACTTCCTTGCCTCTAGGGATTAGTATACTGTAAGGCCCACCAATATCCTGTTATATACAGGGGTGTGTGTGTATGTGTATGTATGTATACTTTATAGTATATGCAATGCACATGGGTGTTAATAATGTACATGTACAATAGCCGAAGCCCTACTAACACAATGTTGATATACAGTCAGTACTGTACACGTCCACGGGCTATCACCCAGAACAGAGTAAGCACTTTTAGCATATACGGGTAATGCAAAGAAAAACAAAAATATATATATCTGCCTAGGTTATCCGTAATTATTAGTTATTAATTAATTTAGTATAGGAGAGGAGTGCGCCCACCCACCCTTACTTCGGGGTAGCAGCTATCGAACATTAAGAGCAATTGAGCAACTGCAAAGAGCATTAAGACAAATCATGCCAGTGGAGTAGATGGTGTTCCCCCTGAGGTCTTTAAAATACCTGAGTGTTTAAAGCTCATCTATCCCATCATAGTAGACATGTACCGAACAACAAGAGTCCCACAAGAAATGAAAACAAATAAGTTGGTGCCAGTTCCCAAGAAGGGCAACCTAACACTCTATGGTTCTTTTCGGGGAATCTCATTGATCTCGATTGCTGCAAAGCTATACAATAGGATTCTATTAAATCGCATCAGGTATCCCATTGAGAGACTGCTCCGTGGAGATCAGAATGGGTTCCGTAAAGGTCGTGGGACCATGGAGCCCATTTTGGCACTTAGAAGGATAATTGAAGAATTATCAAAAAAGAAAGACAGGCATCTGGCTGTTATCTTTGTTGACTTCTTCAAGGCCTTTGATTCAGTCTCTCGCCCACGTATGTTCAGCATACTTTCATTATATGGGATTCCTGAAGAAATTATTGCAGCAATCAGATCAGTATACGATGGTTCGACAACATTTGTGTCTACTGTTGACGGTGACACAGAACCATTTGAAGTGTTATGGGGCGTCCTCCAAGGAGACACACTTGCACCATTCTTGTTCATTATTGTGGTTGACTATGTTCTACGCATGTCCTTAGATCACCATAATGATGATGGGGTGATAACTCCACCTACTGGATCCAGAAGTCGAGGAAATCCTACCAAGTACCTAACTGATCTAGACTTTGCTGATGACTTAGGTGTACTCTCAGAATCATTAGAGGGAGCCCAACGGCTCCTCAGCTCATTAGAACATGCTGCTTCTAGTGTTGGTCTTTTTATTAACTCCAGAAAGACCAAAATTTTGACAGTTAACTTTGAAAGTCCTCAGCAAGTCTCTGATCGGATGAGCATAAGCTCAAAGGATGGTATGCTTGAGCATGTGGACGACTTCTGTTACCTGGGATCATGGATCCGGAAGTCAGAATACGTAAGGGAAAGGCATGGGCAGCCTTGAATAGGCTTTCAGGATTTGGAAGTCACCGAGAATTAATCGGAAACTTAAGGTCCGATTATTTAGAGCAGCAGTAGTTCCAGTACTCCTCTACGGGAGTCCATACTGGGCTCTAACTGCTGAGGACACCAAATCTCTGGATGGCACATTCACAAGAATGCTACGCCGGGTTCATTGCGTCAAGTACAATGCACACATCTCCAACCAGACACTATATAACATTGGAGGTGTCTCATTGGTTCCCCCAAGCTTGACACTAGAACAAAATCGCCTCCGCTTTGCAGGACATTGCTTTCGCCGTGAGGACCAGCCAGTGCATAATCTTGTACTTTGGCAGCCTCATGGAGTGAATAAGCATGGTGGACAGCCCATGACTTTCTTGAGACGCATCTTAAAGGACACTGGCCTTGAAGATGCGGATGATCTAGCAAATGTCATGGGTGCTAGGGAGTTGTGGCGGTGCAATTTTGTTGACAAGCCGGCACAGCATTCTTAAAAATGCAGCTGCAATGCAGCATGCCGATCCTAGTAGTAGTAGTTGCAGCAGCCTTCATTTCTGCAAAGAAGATATCGCCAATGGGAATATCTGGGAGTACATACTCAGACACTTTTACTTCTATAAAGTTATCACGCAATACCCTGTCATTATTGAGGAGCTTTTCAAAGTGGGCCTTCCAACCATTGAGGCGATCGGCTGGTGATTCAGCCTTAATCTTAACTTACTTAGCTAACTTACAGCCTGATATTATTTCTTCTGCCAAATATTAGTAAATTGCACCCCCCCCCCCCCCCCCCCCCCCATTTTGTGATCGGAGCGCATGGCGGATTGGATCTGCTAACACTCGAGGAGTTTAATGGTGGTGGGCATCAGCTCGAAAAACACTGAAACAGTAGTGTTATGCTGCTGCACTCAGTGGGTTGTTCTTACTAATGTACCGCGGTATCTTTATTACTGTATTGGTGTTATGCCTGTCATGCATCGTTTTCCTCAACATATTTTTTTTTAGAAAACAAATTATGTGATGTAGGCTACAGTACAGCAATAAGAAGTCTTACAAGGCTGTTATTAGTGTATTACCTAATATATCCAGTTCAAGGAGGTAGTGACTCACTCCACCAGCCTACAGAAGGGGGCTCTATATTTATCTATAAAGATAGATAAAGATTAGGCTCTGGCTCTGCAGAAGCCCAGTTTGTCCTCCCTTTGTGGGAGGAATCCAGTGAAGTGAGTCACCCGGCCATTCAGACGACTACTGGGACCCATCCAGAGAGCAATCTAAGTACGGTACATATTCTACCTTAGGTGCATGCCCATACTTGTTAATTCTACTGTACTAATTATGTTAATTTCATTTTTATTATATTAAAAAAATGCATAGCTTGGAGTTTGCAAAGGCGATGTGAGGAATGATTCGTTGATATATGTTTCTAAGATTGCATCATGAATGTAAGTTCGGTGATATGATAATACAGATATTTGCAGATAAAACTTGGCACATAACTGTTTCTGATAAAGAATGAATTACTGATTTTCCTACATTAACATTTCAAGTGTACGAATGTGTCACAACTCTCCCATTGATTGGTCGCTCTTACTTTGAGTGTTTGTTGAAAGTTTTGAGATTGGGCCTCTGAATCTAGGAGAATACCCAAGATATTCTTAGCCGATAACCACATTGTTGTAATAAACAATTGTACTAATTGTAATAACAACACAATTAATTGTAATAAACAAAGCATCAATACACGTTTGGTTCATGAGTTGTATTCAGAGTTGAATTACAGTTATCAGAACAAAGCAAAATGTGTCAATCTGGGCCAGGAGTGAAGTAAGAGTATTTGCGTAACTGGGAGAGATGATCGGGTGTGGCCTTTGACCACTCACGCATTAAATTTTCATTTAAACTGACAGGAATATTTCTATATTAATAATAGGAATAGAGACACAAAATAGGAATTTGATCACAACTTGCGAAACACAATTGTAATAAGCAAAGCATCAGTGCACAACTCATGAGTTGTATACAGAGATGAGTTACAGTTACAGTTATCAGAACTAAGGCAAAACGTGTCAATCTGTGACAATTAATGTACAGTATGTATGACAATTAATGTAATGTATTTGGGTGACTGTAGAGATCATCGGGTGTGGCCTTTCACCAATCATGCATAAATTGCATTTAAATTACACTAAATAGGAATATGATCAGAACTTCCGAAAATATAATACACCATACAATCTTTAACTAATAAAAATAGACTGCAGAAGGAAACTGCATGATCGGGCAGGCCCGATGTTGTGGTTCCATGGGCTGCACTAATATGTAAAGCTGTCTACTATTACTATTACTCAATGAGATGGCTAAGCTGACTTAATTATGCCACCACCATGCAATCCACAATTAGCATGTTGCAATGCAGTGTGCATTAAGAATACCATACTGATTTATTGACTAAATTATGCTCTGCCACAACTCCCTATACCCCAATGACTCTTCCAAGATTCTCCACATCATTGAGGCCAGTGACCTTTAAGAAAGTCATAGGCTGTCCACCATGCATATTTTCTTCATGAGGGATTTTCTCCATCATTGTCTCCATGAGTGCACAGGATGGTCCTCAAGGCGAAAGCAATGTCCCATATGGTGGAGATGGCTTCGTTAATTTTTGAGCTTGTGGGGACCAATGAGACACCCCCAATGCTGCATAGTGTTGACACAGTGAAGTAACTTGACGTAGCATTCTTGGGTATGTGCCATCCACATGGTGTCCTCTGCGAGTACTGGTACTACTGCTGTTCAAAATTTTCGAAACTTAGGTTTTTGACATATTTTATGTGAATTCCAAATCATGGATAGAACATTCAATGATACCCATGCATTCCGATTACGTATCTGAAGGCCTACCAGACTTCCGGATCATTGATTCGGAAAGTAAGAAGTCGCCGACATAAACAACCATACCATTCTTAGAAGTTATGATCATACTATTAGACATTATCTGAGAATTGTCAAAGTTAATCCTATTAAACCAGGAGGGGGGGGTCAATTGACCCCCCCCCCCCCCTGGTTTTCTGTTATATCTCTGAAACAAAATCAGCTGGGAATCTGCAATTTTATGACTTTCCTAAAAATTTATTGTCTTCCTAATACTAGTGAAAACAGGTTTTAAAAATATTGAGAAGTTTTCGAGTTATAGTCTCACCATGATTTAACCCTACTTTTGGCACTTTTTTAGAAGTTTTTTGAAAATTACATCTCATGAAATATGATTTGTAACATCTCTATTTTTTATTTAGACCGGATTTTTGGTGTTCGCAATTAGATGGAATTCATATAAAATAAGCTATAAATTTCAAACTTGTTTTTTCCGGTTATTCTGTAACGTTTTAAAATATTTCAATTTTGAAAATAAGTTTTGAATCTGTTTTTGCGCAATGGGGGTTCTGGTTTCGATGGAATATTTACGATTTGCACCAGGAATATCAAACTTGAATTTTTGGGTGCTTTATGCACGAAATTTTGAAAATCCATTCAATAGTTAAATTGATTGTTACAATCTATTTCTCGCATTTTAGAGGTTTATGGGGGTTCTGAATTCAATGCAATAAATAATTATCTAACTAGACATCTAAATCATGTATTTTTCGTAAAGTGCAAAATTTGGTGCAAGCACCAAATTTTAAACCCATCAAATATATCAATTGATTATGTCACCATGTTTCTTGGTTATACGGGTTTGTGAGTGTGCTGAATTCAATGGAATAAGCAAAAATTGCATAAGCGTTATCAAACTTGTATTTTTCGGTGATGGGTGAAAATTTTTGTGCCAGCACCAAATTTTTGAAAACTAGAAAATTGATCAAGAGATAGTATCATCTTGTTTTGTATTAAAGGGCTTATGGGGGTCCTGAATCAGATGGAATCAATAATAACAGCACTAGACATCTCAATGTTATACTTTTTGGTGATGGGTATGAAATTTAGTGCTAGCACCAAAATTTTCAATTTGACGCCGAAAAATAAGAGTAACAATGATCTGGAGAATCAGAAATGTATTCCATAAGAATCAGTGCCACAGAAAACCTGAAAATGTGAATTTATAGCATCATATAAGTCAATTAAAATGTTTGTGTTCAAACTGAAAAGTGCTGATTACTTGTTTTTTTCATTTTTTTCCGACATAGAAGACGAAGACTAAAACTGCCATTTATATTGTAAAATCAACAACAGTACAGCAACATCTTTACATTCATCTATTCACCATTCAAATAACGATACAATAAATCATATTACAAGCAAACATTGCAATACCAGTATACAATATCTCAGGTAGTCAGGTATGTACAATACCAGTAGGCCTACGGTACACCAACAACACTATACCAATAAATCAGACTCCCGTTATATCCGCTACTGCCATACTGACTCTACCGTCCACTGTTCTCTCGTTATCCACTGCTTTTCCCCGATCCCTGGTCAGTTAGGCCCTCAATTGCAATCTCCATTCTACAATAGTAATCAGAAATTTTTTTATTTTCCAACGGATTCAGCGCCTTAGAAAAACCTGTATTAAAAAAAGATTAGATGAAAATTGTGGCTTCCAAATTTTTTAAAAAAGTGTTCACTACTATTTAAATTTTGGTGCTGTCAAATAACCAACCCAGTAAATTTTTTCAAATTTTTTTTTTCGTTCTGATCCAGTTTAGTGAAATCCACGCACAGGGGTCAATATTTTCAGTATTTGGTCAGTATTTGTACATCATTTTATAGCCTGGTACTAATAGGGTTAACTATCAAAACTTTGGTCACATGGAGTTAACAAAAAGGCCAACACTAGAAGCATTGTCTGCACCTGTAATTTTACACATTAAATTGACGTGTAAAATACTAACTACCAAACGTACCCTCCCCACGGTGTAATATTTATTACAGGTATTAAACATTAAAAAATGAAATTAGTAATATTCATTATTTATAAAGAATATTTATTACATATTATATTATTATTATAACAGGTATTTTAGTGAATTTATTTAAACTCTAATAAGAGATAAATCGCAATTTTCAGAGTCACAATCGGTCAGTTAATCATCTTGAGTTGAGTTGAGTAGAGGATCCAGCTCATCTATGAAGTCGTCAAATCCCGTGTCCTCAACTCCTGTATCATCAAATCCAGTAACGATCACCGGATTGATGTCCAATATCTTAGTAGCATCGTCAAAGCATCGCAATGCGCATGGCACTAAACATGACAGGTTTTTGAGATAAATCTCATCCAGTTGATAAATTCATAGGCTTTTCCTATTCCAACAATGGAGGGAGGAGAAGGGTCCAGCTCGTTTCAATGCCGGCAGTATCAACTACAACAAGTTTAATGTTCATTCGCTCCCGCACCAGCTCTGCAATTGTGTTAAGATTGGCTGTTGGACTGGCAACCTGCATTCCGATAACTCTTTCCAGCATGCGTTTGACTGCATCACCAATGCCATCCGAGGGACCCTTCCCATGTACTGCTTCCGTGAATATCCATCTTAGCTCAATATCCTTCTCCTTTGCATATTTATGGAATAAATGAAGAGTAAATTTACTGAGATATTGTCCCTTTGGCGAATCAGTAATTAGAATAAGTTTCTTCATTGAGCTCAGTTCAATATCCAGCACTTTCTGAATGCTGGTGAATATTGCAGCTGCAGGTTGGTTGGTATCGGTGCCACATTCAAAATCAGGTAAAAGGCCAATGTTATGACACCATAATAACCGCAATTACGGAAGCCCACAACTGTCAAGGACAAAACATTAATAAAACTTGGACGCAATTAAATAAATTGTTCGCGCTTTTAGACCTTTAGCAGTTTAACCTGCCAATTTTAATTGTCTTTTTGTTTATCAATTATTTAATGTACTGAAGTTACATCAGCCGATGCCAGCCTGTGCGCGACCATTCACCCACAGTTAAGGGAGACTGGATTCGGATGCTTTGATAGTGATTGCAGTGTAGACCTACTGTATTATTCGATTGATCGTTAATATATAATCTCTGACAATATATTTACTTTCGGGGAAATATTAACAGTTCCTTTAGGACGTGGCGCTTTAAGTATAAAACAGAGTTATGACTTATACTAATCACAACTGGATGGCTACTGAGTTTCGTAAAAAGCGCATTCTTTAGGAGATGCTTTATTAACCTTCACACTACTTCACACGACTTCACACTAGTTCACACTACTGCGCACTGATCTGCTGACCGTCACTGAATTTGATCATATATAAGGAGGATCGCAACTGACACATTTAGGGATTATGAAATAGCATTCAATTTACACAAAAACCACTATAATGTAAGTCGCAGTTGCTACCGGTAAACCTGTTCCTCTAACCTTTAGTAATCAAGAAGATTGGGGGTTTTATGATTATTCATCGGTATTCTCCAAATATATCAGCAATATACACCAACATAACACCAATTTATAACAGAATCAAATAATGCGGTGAACAGTCAGTATGTGTTACTTATGCAGTGTTCCATGTGCAGCAATGCATGAATTGCGGTGTGATGCGGTAGTTGAATCGCGTTGCGTAGTGCCGCGTTAATAGTTTTACGTTCTTGTAATCAAAGCCATCTGATGTTTCTGATGTTTAGGTCAAAGTCTGAAACTTCCAACACAGAAGTACAGAAGAATTTCCAAGCAGTTGTTCTCGCTCAGAAAGGTAAACAAAGACCGTAATGCATTGCCCGGTTTTCCGTAGGCTTCTGTGCAAGATAAAATGAAAATCGCTCTGATTGGTCGAGCGAGCCGAACAAAGAAAGTTCCACATCGACAGCAAATCAGCTGACAGATTTCGTCATCTGAACTACACTCTATTTAGAGTATTTGGCGTATTGCGGCATAAAATGGCTTGTTATGTCCGCTAAAACACCTACAGGGTACATTGCGGAGAAAATGGCTGGTTATGTCCGCTAAAACAACTAAACAGTTCATTGCGGAGAAAAATGACTGGTTATATCCGCAAAAGCTTTTACACCGCTCCCAGAAAATGGGATTTAATTCTATAAAATATAAAAAATCACAGTTTCTAAAATATAAAAATACTCTAAACAGCTAGTCTTTCTTACGCGGACGGCGTTTACGCAGTTTTTTGAGGCTAGCAAGAGTCCTTTTCTCTTTGGGGCGAGCCACTTTACTAGGAGGGCTATAACTCCTGGGTGAAGGGTGCAATACAATTGCATCGGAAGGTTTAGGATTACGGTCGGTGTATCCGCTGGTCGAGATACCCGGTTGATCGGTATCAACCTCAGTTGAATGAGGTCGAACAACCTTGAGAGCGCGTTTTAAGACAGCAGCTCTTACTGGTTCCTGACGGGTCGTTTGCACGAGAGCGGTAGGTGGACCGTGTGTAGTGAGAAATTTCCTCGGTTTGATGGTTCTTTTCGACTCGCGTTCTCGGGCTCTATCGGAATCAATATGCTTCTCCTCGAGCTGATTTTCCTCCGCTTGTCGTTGGAAGCATTCATCCAAAACTCTTGCAGAGAGTAGGGTCGTCCAAGTTCGATATCTTCTTAGAGATTCTGGATTTCCCGATTGAACTGAGATAAAGCTAATTCGTTTACCGCTTGGACTTGCTGCTACAATTTACGTTTCTCTGAACAATCGTAGGTTCCTTTTCCGATCTTTTGACGAATAGTGTCTAACGCATTGCGTACAACTCTCTCCTCCACCTCGGTGACAGGTTGTATCGGGGTTAGATCGGGACGATTATGCGGGTTGAATGGCGATATTAGGTATCCGCGTCCCAATCCAGCTAGGTAGGATGGGCGAATATCTAGGGAGCCCACAACCGGAGTGCCACCGACTAATTGTTCGGGTAACACTAGATCTTTGAACAATGAGTACAGCTCAGGAGGATCTGTGATACTATTAGGATCAAGAGTCTGAGGTCTCACCAGGGAGTGAGGAGGCCTGACCGAGTATTCCGGAACTCTGATCATAGGTTTATTTAAGGATCGTTTGAGTCGAGCAAGCGTAGGTTATACGTCGAACAAGTTTCGCTCGAAACTCCCGTAAATATAGCGAGTAAAAGTGTGTTTAGCGCAACGTCTCCGCGGATGTTTGTCTTTCCTTTTGTTGGTTGGGTCTAGGGCATTCATCGTAATAATACCAAAGACGCACGTCTTGTAGGGGAAAGCGGGTGATCTTTCTCCAGTTTTACAACGTCTCTCTCAAGAATTCCAAATATACGTTGAAGTCACTGCGTTTATCCGGTTCTTTAATGTCTTCTCTTTCGAGTTGGTTTCGAATAGAATTTTCGTGTTCGATTCTCAGTTTGTCATTCCGACTCCGCTAGGTATGATATTTAAATAGGATCATTTCCCTTTCGGTGTCTACATCGTCCATATCGTGTAAATCGATAGGATGGCCAGTAGTTAAGAAGTCCATATACGTACCATTACGATGCGTATAGCGAGCGGTGAATTTTCTATAGTCCAATTCACGCGTGAGTTGTTCCTTTGACATTGGCGGTTCGATATAACGGCCATCGTCCTCCGTAGTGGGTGGACTAGCGTCGCCGCGTATTAAACTATCAACAAACGCTTGCAATGGTAGGGTATATCGCTCCTTGATACCAAGATCATCTTCTATCAACTCAGTCATAGCTGCTATATGAGTTTATCGATATTATAATTAATTATAATTTAGGCTAGTGGTCGTTGCTGCCTCCCCCTCAATGCCCCCGGACAGCGCAAGCTCCTCAGCGCTAATGTACTGTCGCCGCTGTGTCTTTCGCCAACATAGTAGCTACACAACGACAACAACAACCAGCGCGAGTCACACCACTGTCCGTCCCAAGGGCTTAGAATTACTTCAGGTTCTTGCTACAGAGGCAGGGTAACTTTCACAACTGCGACTCGCTACTGTAAACACACTTTAGTAGTAACATTCACCTATAAATACACAAATTCCACACACTTGTCACAAATTGTACACATTCGGGCCATTTGTCTGTTAGTCAAGTGCCTTCCAGAATGCCACGTTATTATTATGTATCCCTGGATACTAGCAGGGTGCTATTTATTCCGTATGCTATTCAATGGGGCAAGCTTTCTATTGTTCTTTAACTCGCTTCTAATTCTAGCATGGTTGTTGCTATGGTGACATTATGGAAAGCTAGCAGTAGAATTAGGGTAATTCGCATGCATACAGATCTGGGATGCTATTTAATAGTAATTCTTTAATTGTCAATATAGTCCCCTTTATACATGATTTTATGAATTTTATCGGCTATTGACTATACATTGGAGATTCTCTCACACTAATATACTTAATAGGGTGAATCTCCGCTCCCATGATCTATTAATTAATGGAATTTTGGGAATGTTATAAATTATATAAAATGACAATTTATCAAATTCATGAGAGGATGTGAATTTAAAATTTATTCCCGTGAATTTTATTATTTAATATTAAAATAGACACAATTTTATTCCAGAACATGTCTGGGGACTAGGATCCTTAATTCTAGGAAATTTGTCCTTTTAAGAGTATCGGTAAGTGCTACGATATCTTAATCGACTAGAATTTTTAAAGGATCGGAATTTTAACAGATTTTGGATTTCTAGATTTTCTTGGTTTACAAACTCCTTAGAGTTTATTTGTATGTATTTACTCTATTATAACATTTGTTTTAATAGATTTTTATAAATATTAAATAATTAATATTTAAGATGGGCACCGATTTATTCCAGAACTTGTCTGGGGACGTTAACCACTGATTCTAGAATTTTGTCTTTCAAGTATATCGGTGGGTGCCGCGCTATCTTAATCGACTAGAATTACAGATGGTCAAAGGGTTTAACAGATTTATTTTGCGTTGTACGCTACTGTCAAAGGGACATCACACTACTATATGTATTATTTAATATACGGTATGAGAGCAATATTGCAAGAAGCAATGTCAGTGAGAAGAGGCAAGTCGTTTCCAAGGTCTAACCAGAGCTTGGTTTAGCTGAGACACGAGGATCTGAACTTTGCATTCCTAATACTCTACTTACCAATAATACTTGAGTATAGTAGGAGCTTTATTGTACTTTAATAAGTACGGATATTTCATCTTACTGTAGTCACGCATTTATAATATGATACGGACAGTAAGGAAAGAGAAAAAAGAATTATTTCTCGCCGTTGCACTAAATATATAATATAAGTAATTAAGTAATAAACACGAATATATATTGCACTAATCTACTAAATAATCGCTAAAATTACATTCCACTAAATAAAATTAAAGAAAACGATTATAACAATAAAATTACGTAATAATACATACATAAATATAAAAATAATAAAAAATATATAAATTAATGTAGTCACACACCCACTCCAGACGATGTTACGTTGGGGAGTCCCTAGATGTTTGTAGGATTAGGGAGGTGGTCGTGGGAAGAGTATCTTGCCTTCCATAGTTTCTGGACAGTTCTCGGTCTCTTTCCAGTAAACATAAACGACCAACTGGGCGATTGAGTTGTTGTGTTTCGAATACAATTCCAGGTTTCTTCTTCATCCTGGAATAGTGACGATGGAAACATCGCTTCAAATACACGACGGCCTTACAAAGCCGATTCCAGGAGCTATAGTGATTTATCGCTCTCTGCAGGAGAGGTGAGAGTCCCTGCGAGACGTATGGTGTTCCAGATTTCCAGTCCCTTTCTCTAATTTCCACGACAGATTTATTTGTGGCTGGGGAGTTTGGATCCACAGCGTCGTCTCCGGAAATGTGTAGTACAGACAGATCTATCACGGGTTTAAATAACTTTGATTTACTCGTCCGGGTTTTGGGTTTGACTTTCTCCGCTCCCTTGGCTTGTCTAATCTCAGCCGTGGTGAGATGAGGAGGCCATTCATCCTCTTCTTTACTTAGGAAGTCGGGTCCACATAACCAGTCTGGAGTATCTGTCAGTTCTTGAGGAGTTGCTCCTCTGGAAGCGATGTCGGCTGGATTAATCGTCCCAGGGCAATGTTTCCATTGATCTACATTAGAGTTAATATCGTCATTATCTGAGGAGTATGGTGTTCCCTCAGTTGTGTTCTCTCCCTCACTGATTTCTTCTTCCCATTCACTCACCTGATATACTTGGTCGTTAGGTAATCTTTCCATGAGTGTTCTACGGGAAGGTCCAGTGAAGTACCAACCTACTCTCGTTCTTCCCGCATATGTTTGTAATGGTTGCGGTCGAGCAGGCCGTTTTTCTAATGTCTCTAGCGCCTCATGCGCATTTTGGCCGATGAGTATCTGTACTCCTGGGTAATCAGTGTTGAATCTAGGGATATTATGTTGCTGGGTAAAATCGTCTTCATCCCAGTTATAAGGTTCCACTTGGCTGGTAGCAAAGTTCTTTATCGCCACCATTTTTACTGACCTTATGCTGTGTTCTCCTAGTTTGTCCTGGGGAGTGGACAACGCGCCTACATAGTAGTCTGTAGCTACTGTAGATTTCCAAACCTGCATAATTCCTGAAAGGTTCAACTTAGTTCGGAACTTGGGTTGTCCAGCAAAGATGTCTTCGGCTAGTTCTTTGTCGATGAATGTTCCTGTGCTGCCAGAGTCCAGGAGGGCGTTGACTATAAAACTCTTACCTATTCCATGGACTCTCAGCTGAACTACGGGGAATTCCCGGATTCCGACGTTGGAAGTTGGCGCTTTCCAAGATGGTTGTCGGTCAGGAATAGCTGGGTGCGCTTCGTTATCGGTTTCAGTCTCATACGTAAGCGCTCGATACACCGCGGTGTTTGTCATATAACAGGATTCGTTTTCGTCGGAGAATTCGTCGGTGTAGAATCCTTCCATCTCAGAGCTGTGGTCAGTGTCGTTCACATCACTGAATTGGACATGTAGTTCGGGCTCACTTACCTGACTCGTGCGGGTTCTTTCAAATTCTGTGTGCAGCAAGATATGATGTTTCGCGCCGCACTTAGCGCACCTAGCATCTGAGTAACAGGTCCGCCGTTGGTGTCCTCGTCTGAGGCAATTATAACACAACCGCTTATCCCACATGACATCACGTCTATCTTTAAGGGATTTCTTTAAGAATTCATCACACCCACTCAAGCGATGGGGCCCGTCGCACAATACACATTTGGGCTTGATGTTACTTACTTTAACCTGTGCTGTGTGGTGCACACTTGTTCTTTCCTCGGGCTTTCTTCCATGAATTATCTTAGGAGACGTGGGAGGAGTTGTTGTTACCTGTTCTCTCCTGTCACTGGTTCGAGACTTAGATTTACTTACGTCTTTCTGTGTTTTGTTGACATAGTAAGATCTTTCGGTGTCTTTCCCGCTGTTCTCCTCGTGGGAGGTTTGGCTTTCGCCGTCGTCTTTATAACACACTGGTGCTGCCTTTCTCCTAGAAATGGGTTTTTCACTTACCTCACTTCTAGTCTTCTCTCTAGACTGTTTTAGGAGTTGTAATCTTACCTCTCTGTTTAAGAATGACAGAAGGTCCGTCATGGTTGGATCTCTATGTTGTTGGTCCATCAAAGAGAGAACCCTTTTGTCCCAGCGAGTACCTACTCCACCCTTTGGCAAAGTTGATGCTAAGGCTCCTACAACCATAGAATTCTGGTATTCATGAGACTTACCTAACCAATCTAGTTGTCTACAGATCTCCTGAATCTCGTCGGAAAACTCTATAATCCCGCTGCTAAGAAACTTTCGGGGCGCCATTAATTTCGCATACAAATACCTAGCTATGTTAGTCATATTACCATACCTCATGTTTAGTGTATCCCAAACTTGTCTTAATCCATCTGGATGTCCAATAAACTTTAACGCCATTAACTTGGGAGGTCCTTCCAAGCACCTGATGAAGAATCTAAGTTTCTCTCCATTAGATAGTACAGAGTTCTGTATGTTATCTTTATAATATTCATTAAAAGGTAACCATTTCATCTCATCTCCATTGAACTTGACGATCTCTCCCACCTTTACCGCTTGACGGGCTTTGGTTCTAGCCATTTGACGCGTAAAACTTTCTTGGGCCATCATATTATTTAATATCGAGTTATCAGTATATAAATTTCTCGGATTAGGATCAGGTCTATATGGAATATCATTATCAACGGGTTTATAATTACCCTTAATAGGGTTCACTATAGGAGTTTCTACTTCACTAGCAGTATAGATGCGTGTAGGCTCCACACCTTGCGCATGAAATACGTCAGACCTAACAGGTTGACACATTGTTACAGGGGGTGGTGGTACACCCAATTGTATATTTACTAATTTATCGCGTTCTAACGCGATACTCTGCTGCACTTCTTGCAACTCTAACCTACCCTCTCTTACTGCTCCCTTTAACTGCTGAACAGTCTCTTCCAACTCCCGGACCTGCTGGGAGGAGCATTTACAATGTTCCCTCAGCTGCCCGAGCAGGAGACCTATCTCCCACCGTCCCTCATCCACCCACTCTACCGCTGAAGCGGGAGCCGCCAACATAGTAGCGGGCAGACGAGGGACGACGGGCGATAAATCGTTGATATCTCGCTCGGCGTCCAGGACTGGGATTGACTCAGGGGCTGTTTTACTGGGCATAGGTAGTTTAGTACTGTGCAAAGGGAATTTAGAGTTAGGTTCTGGAAGTACAGGAGTCTCTATCACAGAGGGGGTGGCTTCGAAAACAGGCCTAATTATTTCAGGCTCATCTACTATAGTAGGGAGTCTGTCTACTCTAATAATTTGGTCTGTGGGTTCAGGATTACCTAAGTCTACACTAGCCAGTTGCCTTCTCACTGCAGGAGCTAAATTAGGTAACTTCTGACGGTGTGGCGTTCTTCTACGTCCGCTTGAACGAGATTTATTACCTCTACCTTCGGGATCTCTTATATCACCTTCATCGGAGGAGGCAAATCCCTGTCTTCTGGTTTGTTTCTTCAAGTAATCTTGTTTCGCCTGAAGGTTTTCCAGCTCTAGTTGGGTAGTCGCTTCAGACGCCTTCCGTTCTGCTTCAGCCACTGCCGCTTTCCTTTCATCCTCTGCTACTGCCGCTTTTCTATCAGCCGCTGCCGCTTTCCTTTCAGATTCTGCCGCGGCCGCTGACCTTCGGTCTTCTATTTGCCGTTTCCTTAATTGTTCCTCTTGTTCCATTGCCATGAGGACCTTAATAGACCTACGGTGCTGTACCGGTACTAGCCTAGGGTCTGATACTACTACTGAAGGGATGACCTTTCTTACAGTAGGAGGGGACTTGGACTTTGGTCTGGGATGTTCTATACTTTGATCTTGGTCACAGATCCTTTCAAGACACTGTCCAAGTCTAATACTCATTCTAACACCTTCCAAAAGACTATCTGACAGTGCCCGTTTTGTGTCAGACATGTTTGATTGTACAGTTGAATCCCTACTACTATAACGACAGTTAAAGCAAGTCTAGTAATTCAGTATCCACGGAAAGCCTAGTAATTAATTACCGATACTGTTACTCAGTGTAACGTGATATAGGCCTATATATAATATGTTAGAATACCGGTATATACTTATGGTATATATATAAGTATTATTACTGACTAGGATTTGTCACAGAATACCGGTATATAATTTCAGCATAAATTTATATAAATATATATAATAAGCCTACCGTAAATACCGGTATACAGCATACACTTATAGTATATATAAGTATTATTATAGACTAGAATTAATTACAGAATACCAGTATATAATTTCAGCTTAAATTTATAGAAATAAATATAATAAGCCTATCGTAAATACCGGTAACGTCAATTATTTTATAATGTCTGAATTTCTGAATTTTAGGGTTACTTTCCTTTACTTTATTACTGTTATTAAGCAGTAGTCCAACTGATATTAAGACCTAATTGATGTATAACAGGCCTACTATTTTATAAATCGGTTTGAGTTGATTTATAATATAAATGCTTTTTTTTGATGTACCCGTATAAAGGTTTTTGACAATATTTGAAATAAATGTTATTATTTCCAAGTAAGGTGTCACTACACAGAAGCTGAACGCTCTCAGTGGAGTGCTACTTGTTGGACACTAAAACAAATAATTCTACTTTACTAAGTTACTTATTACTACAAATTACGTACAATTACTGTGTAGGATTACAATCTCTAAATAAACACAAAAGTTACACGTACAAATTTTAGGGTAATTTTACAGGAAATCTACAAACCAGCCTAACAAGGAGTTAGAATTTCTGGTTCTTACAAACGGACAGGAAACTACGGTATTTGAAAATAATTAAGCAGTAGTAAATAAATTGCGTTGTCCAGATAAGAAAATACCACCGTCTGACGACTTATAGTCTTTAGCTCTACAGCTCTATAAGTACTACGTTATGTACCCGGAGTGTCCTTACCTAGAAGTTAATTACCGCAGCCAACCAGATCTAACGTGCCTATTAACCACTTCACAACACAAATATACTGTCTACACACTAATTACCTTCGGAAAGCACTGTACACTAAACCCTAAATTAGGTACAAGTACTTATACAACAAATAACCAGCAGTTAAATTTACTTGTACAGCCAAAAGAACCACTGTATCTGCTGGAGTGACTAGAGCATAAAATCACCAGTCTTTACCTATGCCAAGCAGCCCTGATGTAGTACCGGGGTTAATTAAACTATAATGGTATGTATAACAAGCACAATTACTGTAGGAATAAACTTGGGGAGTTATGTATGTTGCGAATACTCGCATATACTCTGAATAATAAATAAATACGCTACCCGTGCAGACTACACAAACAAAATACCGACCAAACGCTGGCAGACTACTATCAAGCCCAAATAAACTACAGTATATGCAGACTCCGAAATGGTTAGTTAGTATGCGTTCTAACCGAGTAGTACGACTTATTCTTTCGGGGGGGATTTACCTTACAGCACTGGATGCCCCCGCCTTCCTAACTAGTACTTTATCGGACATACACTCTACACACACTGCAATCTCTTCAGACTTAACAACAGCCAGACAACAATCCAGCCTACAAATTATTTATACAATTTGAGCGGGCTTACACGCCTTCTGCTCAATATTACACTTACAAATAAATAAAACTGACAGAAATAAGTAAAATCCCAAAAAAAAACCAGGCGTCCCTGATTAAATATCAAGACCTACCGGTATATAATTATCAAAATCGAATAATACTGTTGTATCTGTAAGTACCGGTTCGGGCAGTTGGGCAGTTAGGCCTACAGCTTAGCGTTCGACAGGTACCATCGACTTTATTGCCTACGGTGCAATAAAGAATCTAAGAATCCATTATTGTTCTTACCAGAACAATAGACAAAATATTTATTGCCTACGTGCAATCAAGAGTTTAAAACTATTAATGTTTGCGCTTTTAGACCTTTAGCAGTTTAACCTGCCAATTTTAATTGTCTTTTTGTTTATCAATTATTTAATGTACTGAAGTTACATCAGCCGAAGCCAGCCTGTGCGCGACCATTCACCCACAGTTAAGGGAGACTGGATTCGGATGCTTTGATAGTGATTGCAGTGTAGACCTACTGTATTATTCGATTGATCGTTAATATATAATCTCTGACAATATATTTACTTTCGGGGAAATATTAACAGTTCCTTTAGGACATGGCGCTTTAAGTATAAAACAGAGTTATGACTTATACTAATCACAACTGGATGGCTACTGAGTTTCGTAAAAAGCGCATTCTTTAGGAGATGCTTCATTAACCTTCACACTACTTCACACGACTTCACACTAGTTCACACTACTGCGCACTGATCTGCCGACCGTCACTGAATTTGATCATATATAAGGAGGATCGCAACTGACACATGTAGGGATTATGAAATAGCATTCAATTCACACAAAAACCACTATAATGTAAGTCGCAGTTGCTACCGGTAAACCTGTTCCTCTAACCTTTAGTAATCAAGAAGATTGGGGGTTTTATGATTATTCATCGGTATTCTCCAAATATATCAGCAATATACACCAACATAACACCAATTTATAACAGAATCAAATAATGCGGTGAACAGTCAGTATGTGTTACTTATGCAGTGTTCCATGTGCAGCAATGCATGAATTGCGGTGTGATGCGGTAGTTGAATCGCATTGCGTAGTGCCGCGTTAATAGTTTTACGTTCTTGAAATCAAAGCCATCTGATGTTTCTGATGTTTAGATCAAAGTCTGAAACTTCCAACACAGAAGTACAGAAGAATTTCCAAGCAGTTGTTCTCGCTCAGAAAGGTAAACAAAGACCGTAATGCATTGCCCGGTTTTCCGTAGGCTTCTGTGCAAGATAAAATGAAAATCGCTCTGATTGGTCAAACGAGCCGAACAAAGAAAGTTCCACATCCACAGCAAATCAGCTGACAGATTTCGTCATCTGAACTATACTCTATTTAGAGTATTTGGCGTATTGCGGCATAAAATGGCTTGTTATGTCCGCTAAAACACCTACAGGGTACATTGCGGAGAAAATGGCTTGTTATATCCGCTAAAACAACTAAACAGTTCATTGCGGAGAAAAATGACTGGTTATATCCGCAAAAGCTTTTAGATAAATTTCATACAAAGCCATAGAAAGCATGCCATTTCAAAATTCATCAGGGCGTTTTGCCCTGAGGGCATTTTGCCCTGAGCAAATACCTGAGTGTTTAAAGCTCATCTATCCCATCATAGTAGACATGTACCGAACAACAAGAGTCCCACAAGAAATGAAAACAAATAAGTTGGTGCCAGTTCCCAAGAAGGGCAAATTACACTCTATGGTTCTTTTCGGGGAATCTCCTTGATCTCGATTGCTGCAAAGCTATACAATAGGATTCTATTAAATCGCATCAGGGATCCCATTGAGAGACTGCTCCGTGGAAATCAGAATGGGTTCCGTAAAGGTCGTGGGACCATGGAGCCCATTTTGGCACTTAAAAGGATAATTGAAGAATTATCAAAAAAGAAAGACAGGCATCTGGCTGTTATCTTTGTTGACTTCTTCAAGGCCTTTGATTCAGTCTCTCGCTCACGTATGTTCAGCATACTTTCATTATATGGGATTCCTGATGAAATTATTGCAGCAATCAGATCAGTATACGATGGTTCGACAACATTTGTGTCTACTGTTGACGGTGACACAGAACCATTTGAACCAGGAGACACACTTGCACCATTCTTGTTCATTATTGTGGTTGACTATGTTCTATGCATGTCCTTAGATCATCATAATGATGATGGGGTGATGATAACTCCACCTACTGGCTCCAGAAGTCGAGGAAATCCTGCCAAGTACCTAACTGATCTAGACTTTGCTGATGACATGCCGGCACAGCATTCTTAAAAATGCAGCTGCAATGCAGCATGCCGATCCTAGTAGTTGCTGATGACTTAGGAGTACTCTCAGAATCATTAGAGGGAGCCCAACGGCTCCTCAGCTCATTAGAACATGCTGCTTCTAGTGTTGGTCTTTTTATTAACTCCAGAAAGACCAAAATTCTGACCGTTAACTTTGAAAGTCCTCAGCAAGTCTCCGATCGGATGAGCATAAGCTCAAAGGATGGTATGCTTGAGCATGTGGACGACTTCCGTTACCTGGGATCATGGATCCGGAAGTCAGGTGAGGACCTTCGAATACGTAAGGGAAAGGCATGGGCAGCCTTGAATAGGCTTTCCAGGATTTGGAAGTCACCGAGAATTAATCGGAAACTTAAGGTCCGATTATTTAGAGCAGCAGTAGTTCCAGTACTCCTCTACGGGAGTCCATGCTGGGCTCTAACTGCTGAGGACACCAAATCTCTGGATGGCACATTCACAAGAATGCTACGCCGTGTTCATTGTGTCAAGTACAATGCACACATCTCCAACCAGACACTATATAACATTGGAGGTGTCTCATTGGTTCCCCCAAGCTTGACACTAGAACAAAATCGCCTCCGCTTTGCAGGACATTGCTTTCGCCGTGAGGACCAGCCAGTGCATAATCTTGTACTTTGGCAGCCTCATGGAGTGAATAAGCATGGTGGACAGCCCATGACTTTCTTGAGACGCATCTTAAAGGACACTTGCCTTAAAGATGCGGATGATCTAGCAAATGTCATGGGTGATAGGGAGTTGTGGCGGTGCAATTTTGTTGACAAGCCGGCACAGCATTCTTAAAAATGCAGCTGCAATGCAGCATGCCGATCCTAGTAGTACTATGGTTGAAAGTCATCCAATCCAACAACGCGCCCGAAAATATAGCTCATATGTTCCTCGAAGCTATTAGTGAACATGGATGCCCCATGAAGTTAATTACAGACTTGGGAACGGAAAACGGCACAGCGGCTGCGATTCAGGCCTATATTAGAGAATCCACAACGGCCCATAAGTACGTATCGTCACAGAGAAACCAACGAATAGAAGGCTGGTGGTCCTTCTATTCTAGGAATCGATCAATGTGGTGGCGAAACATGTTTTCAGATTTAGAATACCGCGATATTATTGATACATCGACAACCATGAGCAAAGAGTGCTTGTGGTACACGTTTAGCCCTTTAATTCAAAGAGATTTAGATACTGTGAAACATGCATGGAATACCCACTGGATAAGAAAATCCCGATATTCTATGGTCCATGGCCGACCTGATAGTCTATATTATCTGACTTGTGGAGGGGTGAATGATTCCGCGACTGAAGTAACTGCAAATCAGTTGAATCACATTTCGGAAAGCATCATTAAAAACAATTATACAAATACATATCAAGAGTATTTCGATTATGTTAAAGACAGATTATCTCTTCCCGATCCTACTGATCCTCTCGATGGTATCGACTTCTACCTACGTTTTATGTCCATAGCGAATGATGGGCTGGAATAAACTAGGAATAATATTTACGAACCATGGTATAAACTAGTACCGGTACTATTATTATAACTTCTTTAAACTTAATTTGGTATGTTCTTATTTATTTTAACCGCAATCAGTAGGAGCAGCCACGCCACAAACTTCAGTAAATAAAAAAATGGTTCATCTTGTTGGATTATAAGCAAGTAGCAAGTGAATCACAATCAATTATTTTGAGTTTATTAGATACTGTATATTACCTTGGTGATTTATTTTAGTATTATAATATTATAAAAGTTTTATTCCACCTCTATCAACTAGGGATGCACCAGAGCTAAAATGTCATCCGGGGCCGGAGCCCGGAGGTTTCTCCAAGTTACCTTATAATAAATGGTAATCATGGTTTATAATTGATATTTCCAATATATTATTATAGTAGAAGGATAGATATGTGTTCATGAGACGAGGGGGGGGGGGATTTATTAAATAATTTAGAGTTCTCGAATATTTATTACGTAACTGGAGAGCCGCATAACTACATAAACCAATATTGGATGCAAAACAAAAAAACAGCAAAAAAACAATGCAAAATGAATAACTTTATGCGCCGGGTGACTTTATAAGGCGGGAGACCGGTACAAACTTTTATATAACATTGTATTATTCTTAAAAAAATTAATTTTAAGGCGAGAGAAACTTTGAAAATTTTTTAACAAAACCATTCAAATATTTAAAATCCAACAACTATAATAACACATCTAAGAATTAAAGTAACACAACTACAGTAATAACTGAAATACTGCTAATACAACTAAAGGGACACAATAACAACAGCAGTTACTATATAACAACTCAGCCAATGTAACGCAAATGTTTGACCTTTGCAAAATGCCAACAGGAGAAGTTTATTAAAATAATCTTGCCTTATCATGTGCGAAACAGGGAAAGTTATGATTCGAGCACAAGCGCCCACAACTGGGAAGCAAATACTATGCTGGGGATTATCTATGAGGCAATCATGATTGAATGCCACTGTAATGTAGAAATACTCCGTAGTTAATGGTACATGTTTCTGGCCTGTAAGCCACCCTAGAACACCACTTGGTGATAAATCAGGCTTCGTATATTCATCAGAATACTCCCCTTCACTGTAATTTGCTAAGATTTCAGAATAACCAGATATTGTCGAATCCTCTAACGACATCAGAAAGTCTTGGAAATAGTCAATCAATGCTTCTTCACGAATTTTCCTTGTAGAGCTTTCAGAGTACTGAGGGCGCAATATCGATACAATATAATTCGCGCTAACACTGCTCTCGGAATGGGGAAGAATGAACAATTCTTCACATACTTGTTTATTATCCTTTACTAGAGACCATAAGCCGAATAACTCTAAACCTTTACAGAACTCATTAATATAGAGCTCGCAATTCCAGTAATAGCCGTTTCTAAAAATTCTTTCGCCATGGCTCCAGTGTCTATTCCATCCTCTCCTACCATCTTTACTATTAATTTTTTTGTCGGCGAACATTTCGTACTTTCACGACTCCATAAACTTAAAACACGTCTAATTGGAGCTCCTCTCCTAACAGTTAAAAAGAATTGGCCTGAATCATCAACAAAAGTTGATAAATGATGAATGAGTTCCGAAACTGATAAAAAAGTTGTTGGTAAAGGAACGAGATACTCAAGACAAGACAATTGATCCTGAAAGTCATCGGAAACGGAAATGAAGGGTGGCTCGCACGAAGTTCCCACACTTTCATAATTAATTACTATTTCTGGAATTTCTTCACTATTTCGATCAATCTTGACTCGTTTCCTTCTTGGTCGAGAAACCTCGCGCTCGCAGCTACTGGCATTTGCTGTAGGGTCATCAAGAGTTGAGAGTAAATACAGTGTGATTCTCTTATATTGTTTCCCTGTACCATCTTTATAACCCCTGAGAGTGAATTCCTTTTGCGTCCCAGGCAAATATTCAGCTAACCGTCCACTATCATAAGATAGTTGGTACTCCTCGTCACTCTCATAGTCATCAGGGTAGTATGCTTTCCATGTATCTAAAGCGAGTGGAAGTATATTGGTATATTTAGCTGCTTCGCTTACTCTCACATTAACTCTTTTTCCCCAAATAGGTTTATATTTGGCATCACCATTGTTCCAGCGAAGCATACCTATATTCATATCAACAACGGCCTCTGGTTTAGACACTGATTTGGGAGTTGACACCTTTGTCTTCCATTCTTTCCCCTTACTGACTCGGTATTCATTGAATGATAAAACTCTAGATTTACTTGGATTCTCAACACTTCCACTACTGGTAGACAGTTATGTTTCTCTAAGCTTGGTTGCTGGTGCTGGTGTGGATATCGACGACCCAATTACTGGCACATCAGAAATAACAGAGTATGATGTGATTACGTTTCCACACTTGAAGCAGTAATTGTCGCCTTCCGCAGGCTGAAATCCACATGTCCGGCAAAACATTGTCATTGGTACACTACTACTGTAAGACAATGCAATAGATAACTGTAGACCTGCTGCTTTATTATTACTGAATTTAGTAGGCCTACCTCCTTCACGGACTGTTCACAGATTACGTAACGCCATTTTTGAAACAAATTACCAAATGTAAAAGATTTTACAAATAATATTTTCGGGGGGGGGGGGGGGGGGGTGGTATTCAAATCCACTAGCATATATGGTCCGGAAGGGGGGGGGGTGTGTTATCGCGTTTCGGCAACTAATAGTATAGCGTTAGAACCTGCGTTGAGCCCAACGTCATCATCGCATTGTATCAACATAGGGCAGAGCAAATCAGTATGATTTATTACCTTGGCTTCACGTTTCCCGTTATTCATTTTCGTTCGACATTAGTTTACCCACGCCTACTCCAACACTACTGATTATTACCGCAGGCCTACACAAAACCAGCAATAAACGAATATTATTGTTATTATGTCTGATCCATAAAATCAGAGTGGAAGTCTATATCCCCTTATAAACGTAATTATTGTACTGGTAAGCCTGAGTGAGCATCATTAGGCCCCTTTAACAAGCAACAAAATATGTTAGGTTTTGTTCAGTTTCATTTCTGAATGAAATTGTAAACGGGATTTGTAATTCAAATAGACAGACTCCAGTTCCAAATATTTAAAATTAACTTACTAACTCAAACAGTTAACAATTCTGCCATCAATAACTATAACTAACTTAAAATTGTCACCATTTATAATTTACTTACATAATGAGTGAAGTCACAGTTTCATTCATTACATACGAGGGTATGTGACCTAGTTGCCGAAACGCGACTGCAGTTCGCCGAAATGCAACTACGAGTTGCCGAAACACAACTATAGCAGTTGGTGAAACGTAATTGTTCAGTTGCCGAAACGCGACAGAACCGGGGAGGCTGATATTGATACTGATAATTTAAAGCAGTAGGCTACTACAGTACCTGTACTGCAGTTTAGCACAGCCTGACTGTATACTGTAAAATGATAATTTAAAGGGGGGACTGAATCTGTGGAGAGGGGCCAGAATCCGCTAGCGGATTCGGTCACCCCGGACTTTACCCTATAGGACTGTAGGACAGTGCCATACTGGTATTCTTCCTCAAGGCCACCTATAATAAGTATTATAGGTGGCCTTGTTCTTCCTGGTCAAGGTAGCAGCAGACTGACCAGTTGTCATATACATTTAGGCCTATAAACTCCCTCAGGGCAAAATGCCCTCAGGGCAAAACGCCCTCAGGGCAAAAATGCCCTCAGGGCAAAACGCCCTCAGGGCAAAATGCCCTCAGGGCAAAACGCCCTCAGGGCAAAATGCCCTCAGGGCAAAATGCCCTCAGGGCAAAACGCCCTCAGGGCAAAACGCCTCAGGGCAAAGCGCCCTCAGGGCAAAATGCCCTCAGGGCAAAACGCCCTCAGGGCAAAATGCCCTCAGGGCAAAATGCCCTCAGGGCAAAACGCCCTCAGGACAAAACACCCTCAGGGCAAAATGCCCTCAGGGCAAAATGCCCTCAGGGTAAAACGCCCTGATGAATTTTGAAATGGCATGCTTTCTATGGCTTTGTATGAAATTTATTTAATTGCGTCCAAGTTTTATTAATGTTTTGTCCTTGACATTTGTGGGCTTCCGTACGCAATAATTTTTATTGTCCGTTTAAATCCTTTTTTTGTCCTTTTTTTGATTTTTTATGTCCTCCAAAAGTCTAATGTTAGGTTCCATGCAACCGGTTTCTCTACTGCTGTTCTCTCAGGCTATCAGTACCGGTATTAGTATATATAGCACTATTTTGCTGTATTGTATGTACAGATGTAGGTATAAAGCAGGTATTTCTGTATTTTAGTACCGGTACCGGCACCGGTACTGCTATAGGCCTACTGTGTAGCCTACCATTTAAATACGGTAATGGTAGGCCTACCGGTTGTGCTAATAAATTTTAAATAATTGACAGATTGATAGGCCAAACTGGATTGCAGGATTGTGGAAAATGTGGATATACCTTTCACATAATTTAGGCCTATTACTGTATTAGTTTTATAATCAATAATGGATCATGACTACTGTCTGAGTAGTGTTACGGATAGCGGCACCACTACTTCCAACAGCACAGATCAGTTCATAAACTCATCCGTACTCGAAAAAACTACTTCAGTACTTATACATGTTATACCCCATTACCGTTTGATACCGGTAGTCACAATGGTAGCGAAAACAACGACCCGTTTTTAGCCCAAAGGATCGGACGGCCAAGAGGTTCGTCCAATAAAGGGTATATACGGATTCGTACATTCTCAGACGTTTCCCAAGGTAAGCATTATCTTGAGAAAGAAAATGATGTCCGTTTCAAAGAGAATAAATATTTGAAAGATGGTTCCACCAGGATTACTTATCACTGCCCAATGAACCGTAGAAAATACACGGAGAAATGTCCAAAAGTGTGTTATCTGCTCGTAGCCCCTAACAGTTCTGAATGCGAACTATTTAAGTCCAATGCCGAACATAACCATGACGTCGAACTCGGCGCGCTATCCGAATCTACGAAGACTGCCATTATATCGCTTTACACCGATGGATTTACGAAACCAGCTCAAATTAGTCGTAAATTGGGGGAGCGAGGTATACAACTGGATACAGGGATATAGTTAAACTGCGTAATTTCTTATACCGCTATAAACATTTGGTTAATCCTCCTATAGTTAACTATGGTGAGTTGGAGGCATATTGCTTAACAAAGACGCGAAATTCTTCACGTTTCTGAGGATGAGCTGCTAGTTGCCCGTGTAATCGACGCGGACTTTGGATTATTCCGAATTATTTTCACTTGTAAACGGTTGGTTCGTTTTGCCAAAGCTCGCCCAGACGACAACTTATGTACGGATGCTACCTACAAACTTAACTGGAATGGTTTTCCTGTTCGCGCTTTCAGACCTTTGGCAGTTTAACCCGCCAAATTAGGATGTCTTCTAGATAATAAATCACTTTTAGCCTATGACAAGTATTTTATTCACTACACTAGTCGAAACCAATCTGTGCGCGATCATTCACCCGCTGGATATACCCGGGAGATTGGGTTCGACGGCTTAATCTTATTGCTATGTAAGCTTAATGTATTATTCGACTGACAGTATTATATAATCTCTGACAATATTATTCACCTTCGGGGAATATTAACAGTTCCTTTAGGACGTGGCGCTCTATCTATATAAACAGAGTTATGACTTAAACTACTCACAACGATATGGCTTAGTTATAATTCACATATATGGCGCATTCTTTAGGAAATGCTTCGTTATCAGTCTTACTCATACACAATGCTGCACAATACTGCACACTAATCTGCCGATCTTCACTGATTTTAGTCACATATAAAAGGAACACGGACCGACTCATGTAGGGTCTATCAAATAACATTAGATTCACTTCAAACCACTTTAACATAAGTCACAATCGTTATATGTAACCTTTCTCTCTTACCTTCGGTATATCAAGAATATTGGGGTTTCGGGGTTATTTATCGTTATTCCAAATATAATAATTCATCAACCATATTATGAAGAACCGACAGTAAATAGCAGTATAACAATATAAAAGTCCAGTGTGAATGGTACATGCAGATTCGTTTGGTTAGTTGAGATATTAAATCAGTTCATCAGTGATCAGACATCAGATAACGGATATATGTCCTTATAATTAAGCCTACTAGTGTTAGACTAAAACAGAAAAGCACAAAATGTTTCCAAGCCGCTCTCTCCTGGCTCAGGACAGAATGTAAACACTGCACATAAAGCATTGCCTGATTTCTAGGAAATTTCTCTACAAGAGCCATAAAAATGCTCTGATTGGCTGACTGAACTGAGAGATGCCGTAGAACAAAGAAAATCAACACGTATGAATATCAGCTGTTAACTGTCGTCATAGTAACTACTGTTCAAGAGTAGCTATCACCTTTTGCGTCACGGAATTGCCATAGAATCATCAACTATGCCTTCCACAGTACACATACGGAGGAAATAGCTCTTAGATCCTCTAAAAAACATCGATACAGCAATAATACAGTCTCTTACACCTATTAAATCAACTACAGAGTATTTTAATGTAAAATATAATAAAAATAACGGGGCAATTCAGCAAAGGCTTTTACACCGCTCCCAGAAAATGGGATTTTCAGTCTATAAAATACAAAAATCACAGTTTCTAAAACCTAAAGATACTCTAAACAGTTAGTCTTTCTTACGCGGACGGCGTTTACGCAGTTTCCCGAGGCCAGCAAGAGTCCTTTTCTCTTTGGGGCGAGCCACTTTATGAGGAGGGCTGTAGCTCCGAGGCGAAGGGTGCAATACAATTGCATCAGAAGGTGTAGGGTTACGATCGGTATACCCGCCGGTCGAAGTACCTGGTTGATTAATATCAACTTCAGGAGAGCGAGGTCTAACGGCCTTGAGGGCGCGTCTCAGGACAGTAGCTCCTACGGGTCCTTGATGGGTCGTCTGGACACTAGCGGTGGGTGGACCGTGAGTGGTGAGGAACTTTCTCGGTTTAATAGTTCTCTCCAGCTCGGGTTCGATATTCATATGGTCGCCGAGATATTTCCTGTAGTTCAGGATGCGAGTTCACAAAGATGTCGCCATACTCAGGGTCCTGACGGATAAAATTGATCAGGTGATATGTGGTTATATCATTAGGGTTAACGTTTCTAATGTATTTCCTGACAAACTTGGTGGAAATACACTCACCAACACGCTTCATTAACTCGTAACTTGGTACGCGTGTTTTCTGTTCAATCGACGCGAATAGATAAGGATGGAACGCGTAAACTCCCTCGTAAGCTCGTCCAGGGTAATAGCGATGTCGGGATTCGCAATGTAAATCTGCGTTCGCTTCCCAAGCTCGGATGTATCGCAGGGTGATCATCTCGTCTACGCTCTCTAAATCGCGATTAAAGGGACAATTGTAACTTTCATGTCCTTTAAGTTGACAGTAGTGACATTGAGTCATAAATTGTGGGCAGACGGCAAATATATGAGAGTTATTAAGCCGGCAATAAGCACAATATATTTCCATCATCGGTTGTTCGAGGAAATAGGAACAAGGTACGCTCGAGTCTAGAGGAGTGAAGTGGTCTCTCGATGCGCATAATCGACAACGTTTTCGAGAAACGTAGTTGGCGTGTCGATAATCGTACGCTGTGAGACGCTGTGGACCTTGATACCACTCTATGACATAATCATTGTCACTGCTCCGGGAAGCTGTAGGCTGAATCGCTTCTGATTCCAAGCATACTGGTTCATCCTCCAGCTGTATAGACGAAGTGGGTGCGTCGGTCTCCGTAAGTGGACCCACTGTCTGTATTTCCACGACAGAATAACCTGTAGATATTCGGGGTCTTTGTATAACGGATGAATGTAGGTTCTGTATACAAACGTCTTGAAAAACGGCAAATCCAGCGCTACTCAGTTTCTCCGCAGCTGAGTCTCTCAGACTGAGTTTGGTCAGCGCGCGGTCCTTGAACTGACTATCGACGTTACGGAACGGAGTCAGAAAGCGCCGGAAACATTCGAAACGTATGAACTTATTGTGTTCGTCTAACTTGGCGAGTTTAGTTCCAAGTATTAATGGGTGAGCGCGTATGGTACGACTGCACACATCGGCTAGCCAACCGGCAAGTGCTGCGTTTTCAAAGATCGTGTATATAGCTAAGGAAGGGCGAAGTGGAACACTCATAAAGCTATATACGGCACCAGGTGCAGTTAATGGTCCATCAAAATATAAACGAGAGTAATGATCTCCATATACTTGCTGGTAATTGGTAGGATTTCCAACTTTGAAATTCCATCCATATTCTTGAAAGGCAAGATGTCCGATGGATGTCCGTTGTACCTTAGTGATGTCGCTGGGTGTATTGGCATACATAGTGCGAAAGAAACCTCGGCCTTCGGCCCAAGGAGCAATCAGCTGAGTATCAACGAAGGGGTATGGAATGTTCTCCATATTCCGAAAGTCGTATGCCTAATATGTCTTCCATTGATGGTAGTGGTAAAGAGCAGGGGAAGACCTATGTCGTATTCAGAAATATTCCGAAATACGATCTCAGTAGGAGGATTGTAACATTCGAGGACTATCTCCAACTGAATTTATCCCCAGTGCGATGAGGGAACAACCAATTCAATGCTTCAGTTGTTCTACATAAGATTATAAGATTTATATTTCCAATCATCGAGGGAGGTGAACAACCAGATTTATGACGCATAATGGTACCAGTTGTTCACAACTATCCGCGTGTCCTTTCAGTCCTTGTATCACGGTTGTGGACTTGAGGAAATTAGGAAGTGGTTGATTTTCTAATCAAATCAACAACAATGGTGAAAGTTGATATCATAAATATCAACAGAATGGTACAGGGACAGGAGGTGCGGACACCAATATTAGCATACAAATAAACAGTAAGGGATGGGAGGTTTAGTGTTCGTTTCCCGAAGCTCCGAGCGCGTTGGGAAGAGAAGGTGGGGGGAAGTATGTTGTATTTTCAATAGCGATGTATAGAGGGATAAAGTGAGTAAAGAGGAGGAAGGATATATGGTAGTATCCATAAGATACCACAATGGACGAGCTTTCCGTTACGTCATCATTCATTCTTGTCTTTTAATTGTGACACTGATCACAATAATTACAGGAAAACGATGAAGGAAGAGAAATTTACAGCCTCCCGAAGGATACCGCCCGCGAGCACCCGTGCCCCGGGGAAAACTATTCACATTATGGACCCTGGACATTAACACATGTCTCCTCTCCAGTGGTTCGCCTATATTTGTCTTTACAAGCCTTCTTCCACGTCCTTTCTTTCGAGCTGATTTCGAATAGAGTTCTCGTGTTCTATTCTCGATTTATCGTTTCGACTCCGCTGGGTATGATATTTAAATACAACCATTTCCCTTTCGGTGTCTACATCGTCGGTGTCGTGTAAATCAATAGGATGACCAGTAGTCAAGAAGTCCATATACGTACCATTACGATGCGTATAGTGAGCAGTGAATTTTCTATAGTCCAATTCACGCGTAAGTTGCTCCTGGGACATTGGCGGTTCGATATAACGA
>JAUCBJ010008551.1:0-71001 GCA_032718475.1 Nemertoderma westbladi | reverse complement strand
CTCCCAAAAACAATTATTCATTCCCCAAAAACAATTATTCAATCTCCCTAAAATAATTAATTGTCAACCATAAACAATTCTTCCAGAAAATTTATTTATACAAATTCATTTATTATTTGTTTCCATAAATCAAACAAAATCAAATGTTTAATCATATTATACCGACGGTCCTCGGGTGAGTACAAAACAAAGACCCAATTATAAAGATCTGCATAATCTTGTAACATGTTAACTTTCGTTTATTGTGGTTTCCCCCAACACTCCGTTAATACAGTAGCTCCTTCTAATAAATAACCTGACCCTTTAAATGGCAATGGGACGTAACACTCTTTGTGACTTTATGTGACTTGACCTTTTTGTTTTGTACAGAACAGGCAGTAAAGTCTTTGTTTCGTATACTCACCCTCGTCGACCCTCGTACTAATAGTCTGCAACTGAGAGTCTGTAACTAAGAGTCTGTTTATTTTGGTAGAATATTTGATTATTTTGGGGGAATAAGCATTTATTTTGGGGGAATATGTATTTATTTGGGGGAAAGTTATGTATTTATTTTGGGGGAATATGTAAGTTATTTATTTTGGGGGATTATGTAGGCCTATTTATTTTGGGGGAAAATGTATTTATTTTTCGAAAATTTGTATTTATTTTGGGGGTTTGGTGTGAATAATTGGTTTTGGTGTAAAATAATTGTATTTGGTGTTGAATAATTATTTTTGGTGTTGAATGATTGTATTTGGAGTTTGAATAATGTTATTTGGGGTTAGGATGGCTAAAACGTCTGTCCTTATCTGATCTGATCTGATCTGATCTGACGGTATCTGACACTTGTTCCAACTTGGTTCAGAGCGCACCTTGGTGTAGTGGTTATATTGAATTCACATATCTCGGAGGTTGTGGGTTCAACCCCGGCGTGGGGGCCAAGGTAGTTTTCGTTTCGGCACGAATGTTTTGAAGGGTTTAGCGAGGCATCTCTGCCTTGCATCCTTAAATGGTAGCTAAATGAGTACTGGACTTTCTGCCTATGTCGACCAGCATGTGAAGTTTCCCCGGTATTCCCCTTAAACCCGGGGGGGGGGGGGGGGTCAATATAACACCTCCCGCTCTGAAACTAACGATACTAACTAAAAGACTAACTGAAACGAACTAAAAGGAATTCAAATAAAATAAGCTAGAAATCTTAAATTTGTTTTTAGCGGCTGGTGCCAAATTTTGGTGCCGGCCCATGTGAAGAATACCAGGATTTCACTTTTCAGTCGACTTTTACTGGAATTTTATATATGAAGATTTTAATTCTTTTTTAATTTATCTTTATTGAGTGTATTATAGAGCTTATTTATGTCTTATAACCTGTAAATATACTAATTCGTTTATTGTTTTGGTTATATTCAGCCGTTCTGTAACCTGTGTTTTTGGTGAAAACCTGGTATTCTTCACATGGGGGTAACTGCAAAGTGAAATATAACGGCATAAAGTCTGGTATTCTTCGCCCATGTAAAGAATACCAGGATTTCACTTTTGGTCGATTTTTTAGGTCGATATTTTTTATTAAATTTATCTTTATTAAGTGTTATATGCGCGTGCGCGATGTCCTTTATTTTTTGAGGGGGATGATCTATTGATCAGTCAGTCGGACGGTTAGTAAGAAGGTGGGTGTAAACAAGCCGCCGCGGTAACATATTCTCCTTTCCCTCAATTGGTAGGTAACAAAATCCTTTATTGTTTTGGTTAGAAAACCCTGTCTCGGTAACCTGCTCCTTTCCCTCAATTTGTAGGTAAAACGTCGTTTATTGTTTTGGTTAGAAATTACAGCCGCTGTAACCTGCTCTTTTCCTTCAATTGGAAGGTAACAACAGCGTTTATTAATTCCCACATTCCCATCCACCTTCCCATATTCCTTCATCGTCTGAGTATAAACTCCACTGTATCAGCTGGCAATATGGGGCATGTTAAGTGTTTCGTCATATACACACTACACAGTAGGCCTAGAGAGATACCCCTTCCTGCCTTCCCTTTAGCTGTTTAGCGTAACAAACAAACAATAAATATTTTAAATGTAATGTATTAATAAGTATCATTACTTAATTAATAATATTAATTATAATTAATATAATTAACTTTAACTATTAATAATGATAACTATTAACAAGAAAGATTTACGAAAATATTGCAGCAAAGGCTGTATTGTTTTTAATAAATGTTTAATGTTTCAACACCAACTAAATCTACGAAAGTTGTTTACATCTGAAACTATCCATCTTTGCTGGGACAATCACACAACTTTCATACCCGCCATCCTTCATCCTATATCGCATTTTTAATATATAATAATATGCCTTTGTGCATTATATGCATACCGGTATGCCTGTACTGCTACGTCATATGATGATACTGATACATAAACAGGCAACGTGAAACGTGATCCCCTATTCAGCTATTGGCTATTTACCTAACAGACAGTTAGGTAAATATTATATCTCTTTCTCCTGATTGGTTATAGGATCAGATGCTGTCAGATCAGATCAGATCAGATAAGGACAGACGTTTTATTCTACCTCATTTGGGGTGACTTTATTTTATTTGGTGTTGAATAATTTTGTTTGGAGTACCATTATTTAAATTGGTATAATATAATTATTTTTGGTGAAATTGTTATCCATTTTGGTGTGACTTTAATTAATTGGTAGCCTATATTATATATATATATATTGTAATTATAATATTGTTAAAATAATATTTAACATTATTATTGCAACAGCTTTATATTTATATTTGTAGAACTTGATGATTGGTTCGAAGGTTTGCTGCTCCCTTACTTCAGCAGAAATGAGTTCTTCTCCTCCCACCCTGACTACGTAAAGAAGTTCTGCCAACATTACGTTAGGGAAGTAGAGCCCTGTAAGTACTACTTCCGGAACCGGTGCTCCCGGTTCAACTGCGAGTTCTCGCATGACGCCAACGATCGCCCCATCTGTTCGCACCATCTGGAGGGAGATTGCGTCTACCGCGGTAGGTGTTGGTACGCCCACCCTGAAGGGGCAAACGGGAGGAAAGGCGAACTCGAAAAGTTGGCCAAAAAGTACCGCGAAAAAGTTCGAAACGCAGAAAGAAAGAAAAGCGACGAGTTAGTCCGAAAGAGGAAGGAAGCTAGCACTATTCTAGAAATATCCTTAGATCGAATAGTTCATGAGAATTCTTTCGTTATTTCAAGGGAATCTGTATTACCTTCGGAAATTAATTCGTCGACTTCGTTTGCCCCCCAGTATCCCATGGTTGTATCTCCCCGGCATGGATTAGGTCCCCCTCAGCTGTGTAGGATCGTTATTACAGACGGAGGTTCAGCAGTGGGTGACTGCGACACAGATCGGGTTGACAATGAGCTGGTACTTGTTGACGATGGGACCCCATGTATAAACGATGCCACAGTTTCTCCTCGTAGTGACAATCAGGTTGAGGTGTCTGACTCCACAGATGTAGATGCTACACAATCTATATCCGCAAGCGCAATAGTTGTTGCCACAGCTCCAGAGCCAGAGATTGTCTCAACAGGCGCAATAGATAATGGCACAGCTCCAGAGAATGGCTCAACAGGCGCAATAGATAATGGCACAGCTTCAGAGAATGGCTCAACAGGTGCAAAAGAAAATGACACAGCTATAGAGAATAGCTCAACAGGTTTAAACGATAATGACACAGCTCCAGAGAATAGCTCAACATATGCCATAGATAATGGCACAGCTCCAGAGAATGGCTCAACAGGTGCAAAAGAAAATGACACAGCTATAGAGAATAGCTCAACAGGTTTAAACGATAATGACACAGCTCCAGAGAATAGCTCAACATATGCCATAGATAATGGCACAGCTCCAGAGAATGGCTCAACGGGTGCAAAAGAAAATGGCACAGCTCTAGAGAATAGCTCAACAGGTGCAAACGATAATGGCACAGCTCCAGAGAATAGCTCATCAGGTGCTACACCTACAGATAATGGCACAGCTCCAGAGAATAGCTCAACAGGTGCCATAGATAATGGCACAGCTCCAGAGAATACCTCATCAGGTGCTACACCTACAGATAATGGCACAGCTCCAGAGAATAGCTCAACAGGTGCCATAGATAATGGCACAGCTCTAGAGAATAGCTCAACAGGTCCCACACAAATCAACGACCCCACTAATGAATCATTTACCATTGTGGATCCGCTCTCCCCGAATGTATCTCTTTCTACTATCGTTGAGAACAACTTAGTGGAGAACAGCGGCGTTGACCTCAATGACGTTGTGGAGAGAATATTGGATGAATCGAAATCTCGTATGGTACCGTTAGCTCCCATTGCTGAGGACGATGAGGACAATAGGGTGGATAGCAGTGGTGAGATCAAGTTGGAGGATGTTAAAGATGTTGATGCGTTTGTTATTCGACTGAATAGCCTCGACCTAGAAGAGGAGTACATTGAGGATAGCGAATCTCTCGATTCTGAAAGCGAACTTTGGAAGCACGATAAGGCGGTTGTTCTCGCGAAAGTGATGAAAGGATACAACCTGAAGGGTCACTCGATCGAGGATGTATCGAGGATATTCCGTATGTCGATGCACGATTACACGGGGTGGTACAAGGGTCCCGGCTCTCTGCTGCAGAGTTTATTCGTCGCGTGGGCCCCCGACATCAACGATTGGGCGAGGTACGTCAAATAAATACCGTATCGTTGGTTTACTTTATCTTACAGTTACGTTACACAACGTAATTATTTAATTTTGCGCTCTATATATATTTGTACTCTTTATTTATTTACCGCAGGTTTCTTGTTTCTGTGAAAGACAGCGACGCCTTCTGTGAAGGTCCCGACGAGTTAAATTATTTACGGGGCTTACAGTTATGGAGCTGCAACAGACAGGTAAAATACGAATAATTTATTTAGTCCTCAAAGTATTTAAATATATATATATCAGTGATTTTGTTTAATGTTTATATATCGTTTTGCTAGTAGTTTCCGTACAGTAATAATTAATATTGTAGAGTTTGAGCTGAATTTACATCGTGCCCACCTCATGTGCCCTCCCACCCCATGTTTCAGTATTAGTGCCAAAATTTCAGACATTTCCCACCATTATTATTGGGCTGTGGCAACCTCAGCTTGATACTTGACACAGCGAATCCCATATCAATGAATTAATAATGACTCGACTCTGCTCGGCTCGGCTCGGCTCTGTTATAAATTAAGAGAAAGGAGCAGGCTACAGTGCCTCGTTATTACAAACCAATAAATTCGAGTGCACAGGTTACAGTTTTATTTTTTGGAGTAAATCAGTTATTATTTGCGTCTATTTCTCCAACTAAGAGCCCGGGAGAGGGTTGAATCATTCCGATAGGGGGACTTCGACGCAATCAAAATCCATCCCTCTCCAGGGGAAAATCGACTTTAGTTTATTGTTTTGGTTAGAATAATGTCCCACTATAACCTTCTCCTTTATTCCCATATACCGGTAATTGATAATTTAACATTGTGAGCAGATATTAATTACGCCTAATCGAGTACATTTAACGTCTGGCCATTGTGCGGCATAGAGTGAGGTAGCTGATACGTTATTATATAAGGCACATCGTAAACACACTTTACTTTGGTCAAACACTATAAACCTCCCTTATGAAATATGGATTGCATGAGGAATAATGACTAATGATTTTGATAAAGTCTTTTCTCGGGATTTTATTACTTTGAATTGTCTGTATAGTAATGGGAGTACCCTTCACTTAATAGACTAATCAAGCGGAACCATGTATGTTATGTATAAATCTTTTCCCAGAACTCACATACAGTGCAGCACAGACATTTACTTACATATGATATTTATACTAAGGGTTTATTTTGCCTCTGTTATTAAATTAATTCTATTATATACCGAATTAGCAATTATATTATTATATATTATTTTTGAACTGCGTTAATTGTATTCAATACAATTTGGTTCGGTGATTGGTCATATGATGTCATTTGATGCTGGATTTTATTCAACTTACTTACTAACCAACCACTGTTGACAGGTGAAGTGAATAGGCACATGTTTCCTTGCGTATCCTATCAACCATGTTAATTCTCAATTAAAGAAAGGAATAGGTTACGGTAGCATGCTATTCTAACCAAAACAATAAACCGGAGTCATTAACACCTGGTATTGTTTCATTATTTCCGACGTTTAATTTTGCATGAGTCTGTTTTAGATGATTATTGTCCCGTATCTGTTACAGGTTGACGTGTCCCACTTTGTACCTTATTGTCCCGTATCTGTTACAGGTGAACGTGTCCCACTTTGTACCTTATTGTCCCGTATCTGTTACAGGTTGACGTGTCCCACTTTGTACCTTATTGTCCCGTATCTGTTACAGGTTGACGTGTCCCACTTTGTACCTTATTGTCCCGTATCTGTTACAGGTTGACGTGTCCCACTTTGTACCTTATTGTCCCGTATCTGTTACAGATGAACGTGTCCCAATTTGTACCTTATTGTCCCGTATCTGTTACAGATGAACGTGTCCCACTTTGTACCTTATTGTCCCGTATCTGGTACAGATGAACGTGTTCCACTTTGTATCTTATTGTCCCGTATCTGGTACATGTGAACATGTCCCACTTTGTACGTTATTGTCCCGTATCTGGTACAGATGAACGTGTCCCACTTTGTACCTTATTGTCCCGTATCTGGTACATGTGAACATGTCCCACTTTGTACCTTATTGTCCCGTATCTGGTACATGTGAACATGTCCCACTTTGTACCTTATTGTCCCGTATCTGTTACAGGTGAACGTGTCCCACTTTGTACCTTATTGTCCCGTATCTGTTACAGATGAACGTGTCCCACTTTGTACCTTATTGTCCCGTATCTGGTACAGATGAACGTGTCCCACTTTGTACCTTATTGTCCCGTATCTGTTACAGATGAACGTGTCCCACTTTGTACCTTATTGTCCCGTATCTGTTACAGGTTGACGTGTCCCACTTTGTACCTTATTGTCCCGTATCTGGTACAGGTGAACGTGTCCCACTTTGTATCTTATTGTCCCGTATCTGTTACAAATGAACGTGTTCCACTTTGTATCTTATTGTCCCGTATCTGGTATAGGTGAACGTGTCCCACTTTGTACGTTATTGTCCCGTATCTGGTACAGATGAACGTGTCCCACTTTGTACCTTATTGTCCCGTATCTGGTACATGTGAACATGTCCCACTTTGTACCTTATTGTCCCGTATCTGGTACATGTGAACATGTCCCACTTTGTACCTTATTGTCCCGTATCTGTTACAGGTGAACGTGTCCCACTTTGTACCTTATTGTCCTGTATCTGTTACCGCTTGACGTGTCCCACTTTGTACCTTATTGTCCCGTATCTGGTACAGGTGAACGTGTCCCACTTTGTATCTTATTGTCCCGTATCTGTTACAAATGAACGTGTTCCACTTTGTATCTTATTGTCCCGTATCTGGTATAGGTGAACGTGTCCCACTTTGTACGTTATTGTCCCGTATCTGTTACAAATGAACGTGTTCCACTTTGTATCTTATTGTCCCGTATCTGGTATAGGTGAACGTGTCCCACTTTGTACCTTATTGTCCCGTATCTGTTACAGATGAACGTGTTCCACTTTGTATCTTATTGTCCCGTATCTGGTACAGGTTGAAGTGTCCCGCTTTGTACGTTATTGTCCCGTATCTGTTACAGATGAACGTGTTCCACTTTGTACCTTATTGTCCCGTATCTGGTACAGATGAACGTGTCCCACTTTGTACCTTATTGTCCCGTATCTGTTACAGGTTGACGTGTCCCACTTTGTGCCTTATTGTCCCGTATCTGGTACAGGTTGAAGTGTCCCGCTTTGTACGTTATTGTCCCGTATCTGTTACAGATGAACGTGTTCCACTTTGTACCTTATTGTCCCGTATCTGTTACAGGTGAACGTGTCCCACTTTGTACCTTATTGTCCCGTATCTGGTACAGATGAACGTGTCCCACTTTGTACCTTATTGTCCCGTATCTGTTACAGGTGAACGTGTCCCACTTTGTACCTTATTGTCACGTATCTGTTACAGTTGAATATGTCCCACTTTGTACCTTATTGTCCCGTATCTGGTACAGATGAACGTGTCCCACTTTGTACCTTATTGTCCCGTATCTGTTACAGGTGAACGTGTCCCACTTTGTACCTTATTGTCACGTATCTGTTACAGTTGAATATGTCCCACTTTGTACCTTATTGTCCCGTATCTGGTACAGATGAACGTGTCCCACTTTGTACCTTATTGTCCCGTATCTGTTACAGGTTGACGTGTCCCACTTTGTACCTTATTGTCACGTATCTGTTACAGGTGAACGTGTCCCCACTTTGTACCTTATTGTCCCGTATCTGTTACAGGTTGACGTGTCCCACTTTGTACCTTATTGTCCCGTATCTGTTACAGGTGAACGTGTCCCACTTTGTACCTTATTGTCCCGTATCTGTTACAGGTTGACGTGTCCCTCTTTGTACCTTATTGTCCCGTATCTGTTACAGGTTGACGTGTCCCACTTTGTACCTTATTGTCCCGTATCTGTTACAGGTTGACGTGTCCCACTTTGTACCTTATTGTCCCGTATCTGTTACAGATGAACGTGTCCCACTTTGTACCTTATTGTCCCGTATCTGTTACAGATGAACGTGTCCCACTTTGTACCTTATTGTCCCGTATCTGGTACAGATGAACGTGTTCCACTTTGTATCTTATTGTCCCGTATCTATTACAGGTTGACGTGTCCCACTTTGTACCTTATTGTCCCGTATCTGGTACATATGAACGTGTCCCACTTTGTACCTTATTGTCCCGTATCTGTTACAGATGAACGTGTCCCACTTTGTACCTTATTGTCCCGTATCTGGTACAGGTGAACGTGTCCCACTTTGTACCTTATTGTCCCGTATCTGTTACAGATGAACGTGTCCCACTTTGTACCTTATTGTCCCGTATCTGTTACAGGTGAACGTGTCCCACTTTGTACCTTATTGTCCCGTATCTGTTACAGATGAACGTGTCCCACTTTGTACCTTATTGTCCCGTATCTGGTACATATGAACGTGTCCCACTTTGTACCTTATTGTCCCGTATCTGTTACAGATGAACGTGTCCCACTTTGTACCTTATTGTCCCGTATCTGTTACAGGTGAACGTGTCCCACTTTGTACCTTATTGTCCCGTATCTGTTACAGATGAACGTGTCCCACTTTGTACCTTATTGTCCCGTATCTGTTACAGGTGAACGTGTCCCACTTTGTACCTTATTGTCCCGTATCTGTTACAGATGAACGTGTCCCACTTTGTACCTTATTGTCCCGTATCTGGTACAGATGAACGTGTCCCACTTTGTACCTTATTGTCCCGTATCTGGTACAGATGAACGTGTCCCACTTTGTACCTTATTGTCCCGTATCTGGTACATGTGAACATGTCCCTCTTTGTACCTTATTGTCCCGTATCTGGTACAGATGAACGTGTCCCACTTTGTACCTTATTGTCCCGTATCTGGTACATGTGAACATGTCCCACTTTGTACCTTATTGTCCCGTATCTGGTACAGATGAACGTGTCCCACTTTGTACCTTATTGTCACGTATCTGGAACAGATGAACGTGTCCCACTTTGTACCTTATTGTCCCGTATCTGGTACATGTGAACATGTCCCACTTTGTACCTTATTGTCCCGTATCTGGTACAGATGAACGTGTCCCACTTTGTACCTTATTGTCCCGTATCTATTACAGGTGAACGTGTCCCACTTTGTACCTTATTGTCCCGTATCTGTTACATATGAACGTGTCCCACTTTGTACCTTATTGTCCCGTATCTGTTACAGGTTGACGTGTCCCACTTTGTACCTTATTGTCCCGTATCTGTTACAGATGAACGTGTCCCACTTTGTACCTTATTGTCCCGTATCTGGTACATATGAACGTGTCCCACTTTGTACCTTATTGTCCCGTATCTGTTACAGATGAACGTGTCCCACTTTGTACCTTATTGTCCCGTATCTGGTACATATGAACGTATCCCACTTTGTACCTTATTGTTCCGTATCTGGTACATGTGAACATGTCCCACTTTGTACCTTATTGTCCCGTATCTGGTACAGATGAACGTGTCCCACTTTGTACCTTATTGTCCCGTATCTGGTACATGTGAACATGTCCCACTTTGTACCTTATTGTCCCGTATCTGGTACAGGTGAACGTGTCCCACTTTGTACGTTATTGTCCCGTATCTGGTACAGATGAACGTGTCCCACTTTGTACCTTATTGTCCCGTATCTGGTACATGTGAACATGTCCCACTTTGTACGTTATTGTCCCGTATCTGGTACAGATGAACGTGTCCCACTTTGTACCTTATTGTCCCGTATCTGGTACATGTGAACATGTCCCACTTTGTACCTTATTGTCCCGTATCTGGTACATGTGAACATGTCCCACTTTGTACCTTATTGTCCCGTATCTGTTACAGGTGAACGTGTCCCACTTTGTACCTTATTGTCCCGTATCTGTTACAGATGAACGTGTCCCACTTTGTACCTTATTGTCCCGTATCTGGTACAGATGAACGTGTCCCACTTTGTACCTTATTGTCCCGTATCTGTTACAGATGAACGTGTCCCACTTTGTACCTTATTGTCCCGTATCTGTTACAGGTTGACGTGTCCCACTTTGTACCTTATTGTCCCGTATCTGGTACAGGTGAACGTGTCCCACTTTGTATCTTATTGTCCCGTATCTGTTACAAATGAACGTGTTCCACTTTGTATCTTATTGTCCCGTATCTGGTATAGGTGAACGTGTCCCACTTTGTACGTTATTGTCCCGTATCTGGTACAGATGAACGTGTCCCACTTTGTACCTTATTGTCCCGTATCTGGTACATGTGAACATGTCCCACTTTGTACCTTATTGTCCCGTATCTGGTACAGATGAACGTGTCCCACTTTGTACCTTATTGTCCCGTATCTGTTACAGGTTGACGTGTCCCACTTTGTGCCTTATTGTCCCGTATCTGGTACAGGTTGAAGTGTCCCGCTTTGTACGTTATTGTCCCGTATCTGTTACAGATGAACGTGTCCCACTTTGTACCTTATTGTCCCGTATCTGGTACAGATGAACGTGTCCCACTTTGTACCTTATTGTCCCGTATCTGGTACAGATGAACGTGTCCCACTTTGTACGTTATTGTCCCGTATCTGGTACAGATGAACGTGTCCCACTTTGTACGTTATTGTCCCGTATCTGGTACAGATGAACGTGTCCCACTTTGTACCTTATTGTCCCGTATCTGGTACAGATGAACGTGTCCCACTTTGTACCTTATTGTCCCGTATCTGTTACAGGTTGACGTGTCCCACTTTGTGCCTTATTGTCCCGTATCTGGTACAGGTTGAAGTGTCCCGCTTTGTACGTTATTGTCCCGTATCTGTTACAGGTTGACGTGTCCCACTTTGTACCTTATTGTCCCGTATCTGTTACAGATGAACGTGTCCCACTTTGTACCTTATTGTCCCGTATCTGTTACAGGTGAACGTGTCCCACTTTGTACCTTATTGTCACGTATCTGTTACAGATGAATATGTCCCACTTTGTACCTTATTGTCCCGTATCTGGTACAGATGAACGTGTCCCACTTTGTACCTTATTGTCCCGTATCTGTTACAGGTGAACGTGTCCCACTTTGTACCTTATTGTCCCGTATCTGTTACAGTTGAATATGTCCCACTTTGTACCTTATTGTCCCGTATCTGGTACAGATGAACGTGTCCCACTTTGTACCTTATTGTCCCGTATCTGTTACAGGTTGACGTGTCCCACTTTGTACCTTATTGTCACGTATCTGTTACAGGTTGACGTGTCCCACTTTGTACCTTATTGTCCCGTATCTGTTACAGATGAACGTGTTCCACTTTGTACCTTATTGTCCCGTATCTGGTACAGATGAACGTGTCCCACTTTGTACCTTATTGTCCCGTATCTGTTACAGGTTGACGTGTCCCACTTTGTGCCTTATTGTCCCGTATCTGGTACAGGTTGAAGTGTCCCGCTTTGTACGTTATTGTCCCGTATCTGTTACAGATGAACGTGTCCCACTTTGTACCTTATTGTCCCGTATCTGGTACAGATGAACGTGTCCCACTTTGTACCTTATTGTCCCGTATCTGGTACAGATGAACGTGTCCCACTTTGTACGTTATTGTCCCGTATCTGGTACAGATGAACGTGTCCCACTTTGTACGTTATTGTCCCGTATCTGGTACAGATGAACGTGTCCCACTTTGTACCTTATTGTCCCGTATCTGGTACAGATGAACGTGTCCCACTTTGTACCTTATTGTCCCGTATCTGTTACAGGTTGACGTGTCCCACTTTGTGCCTTATTGTCCCGTATCTGGTACAGGTTGAAGTGTCCCGCTTTGTACGTTATTGTCCCGTATCTGTTACAGGTTGACGTGTCCCACTTTGTACCTTATTGTCCCGTATCTGTTACAGATGAACGTGTCCCACTTTGTACCTTATTGTCCCGTATCTGTTACAGGTGAACGTGTCCCACTTTGTACCTTATTGTCACGTATCTGTTACAGTTGAATATGTCCCACTTTGTACCTTATTGTCCCGTATCTGGTACAGATGAACGTGTCCCACTTTGTACCTTATTGTCCCGTATCTGTTACAGGTGAACGTGTCCCACTTTGTACCTTATTGTCCCGTATCTGTTACAGTTGAATATGTCCCACTTTGTACCTTATTGTCCCGTATCTGGTACAGATGAACGTGTCCCACTTTGTACCTTATTGTCCCGTATCTGTTACAGGTTGACGTGTCCCACTTTGTACCTTATTGTCACGTATCTGTTACAGGTGAACGTGTTCCCACTTTGTACCTTATTGTCCCGTATCTGTTACAGGTGAACGTGTCCCACTTTGTACCTTATTGTCCCGTATCTGGTACAGATGAACGTGTCCCACTTTGTACCTTATTGTCCCGTATCTGTTACAGGTGAACGTGTCCCACTTTGTACCTTATTGTCACGTATCTGTTACAGTTGAATATGTCCCACTTTGTACCTTATTGTCCCGTATCTGGTACAGATGAACGTGTCCCACTTTGTACGTTATTGTCCCGTATCTGGTACAGATGAACGTGTCCCACTTTGTACCTTATTGTCCCGTATCTGGTACAGATGAACGTGTCCCACTTTGTACCTTATTGTCCCGTATCTGTTACAGGTTGACGTGTCCCACTTTGTGCATTATTGTCCCGTATCTGGTACAGGTTGAAGTGTCCCGCTTTGTACGTTATTGTCCCGTATCTGTTACAGGTTGACGTGTCCCACTTTGTACCTTATTGTCCCGTATCTGTTACAGATGAACGTGTTCCACTTTGTACCTTATTGTCCCGTATCTGGTACAGATGAACGTGTCCCACTTTGTACCTTATTGTCCCGTATCTGTTACAGGTTGACGTGTCCCACTTTGTGCCTTATTGTCCCGTATCTGGTACAGGTTGAAGTGTCCCGCTTTGTACGTTATTGTCCCGTATCTGTTACAGATGAACGTGTCCCACTTTGTACCTTATTGTCCCGTATCTGGTACAGATGAACGTGTCCCACTTTGTACCTTATTGTCCCGTATCTGGTACAGATGAACGTGTCCCACTTTGTACGTTATTGTCCCGTATCTGGTACAGATGAACGTGTCCCACTTTGTACGTTATTGTCCCGTATCTGGTACAGATGAACGTGTCCCACTTTGTACCTTATTTTCCCGTATCTGGTACAGATGAACGTGTCCCACTTTGTACCTTATTGTCCCGTATCTGTTACAGGTTGACGTGTCCCACTTTGTGCCTTATTGTCCCGTATCTGGTACAGGTTGAAGTGTCCCGCTTTGTACGTTATTGTCCCGTATCTGTTACAGGTTGACGTGTCCCACTTTGTACCTTATTGTCCCGTATCTGTTACAGATGAACGTGTCCCACTTTGTACCTTATTGTCCCGTATCTGTTACAGGTGAACGTGTCCCACTTTGTACCTTATTGTCACGTATCTGTTACAGTTGAATATGTCCCACTTTGTACCTTATTGTCCCGTATCTGGTACAGATGAACGTGTCCCACTTTGTACCTTATTGTCCCGTATCTGTTACAGGTGAACGTGTCCCACTTTGTACCTTATTGTCCCGTATCTGTTACAGTTGAATATGTCCCACTTTGTACCTTATTGTCCCGTATCTGGTACAGATGAACGTGTCCCACTTTGTACCTTATTGTCCCGTATCTGTTACAGGTTGACGTGTCCCACTTTGTACCTTATTGTCACGTATCTGTTACAGGTGAACGTGTTCCCACTTTGTACCTTATTGTCCCGTATCTGTTACAGGTGAACGTGTCCCACTTTGTACCTTATTGTCCCGTATCTGGTACAGATGAACGTGTCCCACTTTGTACCTTATTGTCCCGTATCTGTTACAGGTGAACGTGTCCCACTTTGTACCTTATTGTCACGTATCTGTTACAGTTGAATATGTCCCACTTTGTACCTTATTGTCCCGTATCTGGTACAGATGAACGTGTCCCACTTTGTACCTTATTGTCCCGTATCTGTTACAGGTGAACGTGTCCCACTTTGTACCTTATTGTCCCGTATCTGTTACAGTTGAATATGTCCCACTTTGTACCTTATTGTCCCGTATCTGGTACAGATGAACGTGTCCCACTTTGTACCTTATTGTCCCGTATCTGTTACAGGTTGACGTGTCCCACTTTGTACCTTATTGTCACGTATCTGTTACAGGTGAACGTGTTCCCACTTTGTACCTTATTGTCCCGTATCTGTTACAGGTTGACGTGTCCCACTTTGTACCTTATTGTCCCGTATCTGTTACAGGTGAACGTGTCCCACTTTGTACCTTATTGTCCCGTATCTGGTACAGATGAACGTGTCCCACTTTGTACCTTATTGTCCCGTATCTGTTACAGATGAACGTGTCCCACTTTGTACCTTATTGTCCCGTATCTGTTACAGGTGAACGTGTCCCACTTTGTACCTTATTGTCACGTATCTGTTACAGTTGAATATGTCCCACTTTGTACCTTATTGTCCCGTATCTGGTACAGATGAACGTGTCCCACTTTGTACCTTATTGTCCCGTATCTGTTACAGGTGAACGTGTCCCACTTTGTACCTTATTGTCACGTATCTGTTACAGTTGAATATGTCCCACTTTGTACCTTATTGTCCCGTATCTGGTACAGATGAACGTGTCCCACTTTGTACCTTATTGTCCCGTATCTGTTACAGGTTGACGTGTCCCACTTTGTACCTTATTGTCCCGTATCTGGTACATATGAACGTGTCCCACTTTGTACCTTATTGTCCCGTATCTGTTACAGGTTGACGTGTCCCACTTTGTACCTTATTGTCCCGTATCTGTTACAGGTTGACGTGTCCCACTTTGTACCTTATTGTCCCGTATCTGGTACAGATGAACGTGTCCCACTTTGTACCTTATTGTCCCGTATCTGTTACAGGTGAACGTGTCCCACTTTGTACCTTATTGTCCCGTATCTGTTACAGGTTGACGTGTCCCACTTTGTACCTTATTGTCCCGTATCTGGTACATATGAACGTGTCCCACTTTGTACCTTATTGTCCCGTATCTGTTACAGGTTGACGTGTCCCACTTTGTACCTTATTGTCCCGTATCTGTTACAGGTTGACGTGTCCCACTTTGTACCTTATTGTCCCGTATCTGGTACAGATGAACGTGTCCCACTTTGTACCTTATTGTCCCGTATCTGTTACATGTTGACGTGTCCCACTTTGTACCTTATTGTCCCGTATCTGGTACATATGAACGTGTCCCACTTTGTACCTTATTGTCCCGTATCTGTTACAGGTTGACGTGTCCCACTTTGTACCTTATTGTCCCGTATCTGTTACAGGTTGACGTGTCCCACTTTGTACCTTATTGTCCCGTATCTGGTACAGATGAACGTGTCCCACTTTGTACCTTATTGTCCCGTATCTGTTACAGGTGAACGTGTCCCACTTTGTACCTTATTGTCCCGTATCTGTTACAGGTTGACGTGTCCCACTTTGTACCTTATTGTCCCGTATCTGGTACATATGAACGTGTCCCACTTTGTACCTTATTGTCCCGTATCTGTTACAGGTTGACGTGTCCCACTTTGTACCTTATTGTCCCGTATCTGTTACAGGTTGACGTGTCCCACTTTGTACCTTATTGTCCCGTATCTGGTACAGATGAACGTGTCCCACTTTGTACCTTATTATCCCGTATCTGTTACAGGTGAACGTGTCCCACTTTGTACCTTATTGTCCCGTATCTGTTACAGGTGAACGTGTCCCACTTTGTACCTTATTGTCACGTATCTGTTACAGTTGAATATGTCCCACTTTGTACCTTATTGTCACGTATCTGTTACAGGTTGACGTGTCCCACTTTGTGCCTTATTGTCCCGTATCTGGTACATATGAACGTGTCCCACTTTGTACCTTATTGTCCCGTATCTGTTACAGGTGAACGTGTCCCACTTTGTACCTTATTGTCCCGTATCTGGTACAGATGAACGTGTCCCACTTTGTACCTTATTGTCCCGTATCTGTTACAGGTTGACGTGTCCCACTTTGTACCTTAATGTCCCGTATCTGTTACAGGTGAACGTGTCCCACTTTGTACCTTATTGTCCCGTATCTGTTACAGGTTGACGTGTCCCACTTTGTACCTTATTGTCCCGTAGCTGTTACAGGTTGACGTGTCCCACTTTGTACCTTATTGTCCCGTATCTGGTACAGATGAACGTGTCCCACTTTGTACCTTATTGCCCCGTATCTGTTACAGGTGAACGTGTCCCACTTTGTACCTTATTGTCCCGTATCTGGTACATATGAACGTGTCCCACTTTGTACCTCATTGTCCCGTATCTGTTACAGGTTGACGTGTCCCACTTTGTACCTTATTGTCCCGTATCTGGTACAGATGAACGTGTCCCACTTTGTACCTTATTGTCCCGTATCTGTTACAGGTTGACGTGTCCCAATTTGTACCTTATTGTCCCGTATCTGGTACAGATGAACGTTTTCCACTTTGTACCTTATTGTCCCGTATCTGGTACAGATGAACGTGTCCCACTTTGTACCTTATTGTCCCGTATCTGTTACAGGTTGACGTGTCCCACTTTGTACCTTATTGTCCCGTATCTGGTACACATGAACGTGTCCCACTTTGTACCTTATTGTCCCGTATCTGGTACAGATGAACGTGTCCCACTTTTTACCTTATTGTCCCGTATCTGTTACAGATGAACATCTCCCACTTTGTACCTTATTGTCCCGTATCTGTAACAGGTTGACGTGCCCCACTTTGTACCTTATTGTCCCGTATCTGTTACAGGTGAACGTGTCCCACTTGGTACCTTATTGTCCTGTATCTGGTACAGATGAACGTGTCCCACTCTGTACCTTATTGTCCCGTATCTGGTACAGGTTGACGTGTGCCACTTTGTACCTTATTGTCCCGTATCTGTTACAGGTTGACGTGTCCCACTTTATACCTTATTGTCCCGTATCTGTTACAGTTGAACGTGTCCCACTTTGTACCTTATTGTCCCGTATCTGCTACAGGTTTGACGTGTCCCACTTTGTACCTTATTGTCCCGTATCTGTTACAGGTGAACGTGTCCCACTTTGTACCTTATTGCCCCGTATCTGTTACAGGTGAACGTGTCCCACTTTGTACCTTATTGTCCCGTATCTGTTACAGATGAACGTGTCCCACTTTGTACCTTATTGCCCCGTATCTGTTACAGGTGAACGTGTCCCACTTTGTACCTTATTGTCCCGTATTTGGTACAGATGAACGTGTCCCACTTGGTACCTTATTGTCCCGTATCTGTTGTGCAGGTTGACGTGTCCCACTTTGTACCTTATTGTCACGTATCTGTTACAGGTTGACGTGTCCCACTTTGTGCCTTATTGTCCCGTATCTGGTACAGATGAACGTGTCCCACTTTGTACCTTATTGTCCCGTATCTGTTACAGGTTGACGTGTCCCACTTTGTACCTTATTGTCCCGTATCTGTTACAGGTTGACGTGTCCCACTTTGTACCTTATTGTCCCGTATATGTTAGAGGTTGACGTGTCCCACTTTGTACCTTATTGTCCCGTATCTGTTACAGGTTGACGTGTCCCACTTTGTACCTTATTGTCCCGTATCTGGTACAGATGAACGTGTCCCACTTTGTACCTTATTGTCCCGTATCTGTTACAGGTGAACGTGTCCCACTTTGTACCTTATTGTCCCGTATCTGTTACAGGTTGACGTGTCCCACTTTGTGCCTTATTGTCCCGTATCTGGTACATATGAACGTGTCCCACTTTGTACCTTATTGTCCCGTATCTGTTACAAGTTGACGTGTCCCACTTTGTACCTTATTGTCCCGTATCTGGTACATATGAACGTGTCCCACTTTGTACCTTATTGTCCCGTATCTGTTACAGGTTGACGTGTCCCACTTTGTACCTTATTGTCCCGTATCTGTTACAGGTTGACGTGTCCCACTTTGTACGTTATTGTCCCGTATCTGTTACAGATGAACGTGTCCCACTTTGTACCTTATTGTCCCGTATCTGTTACAGGTTGACGTGTCCCACTTTGTGCCTTATTGTCCCGTATCTGGTACATATGAACGTGTCCCACTTTGTACCTTATTGTCCCGTATCTGTTACAGGTTGACGTGTCCCACTTTGTACCTTATTGTCCCGTATCTGTTACAGGTTGACGTGTCCCACTTTGTACCTTATTGTCCCGTATCTGTTACAGGTGAACGTGTCCCACTTTGTACCTTATTGTCCCGTATCTGTTACAGGTTGACGTGTCCCACTTTGTGCCTTATTGTCCCGTATCTGGTACATATGTACGTGTCCCACTTTGTACCTTATTGTCCCGTATCTGTTACAGGTTGACGTGTCCCACTTTGTGCCTTATTGTCCCGTATCTGGTACATATGAACGTGTCCCACTTTGTACCTTATTGTCCCGTATCTGTTACAGGTTGACGTGTCCCACTTTGTGCCTTATTGTCCCGTATCTGGTACATATGAACGTGTCCCACTTTGTACCTTATTGTCCCGTATCTGTTACAGGTTGAGGTGTCCCACTTTGTGCCTTATTGTCCCGTATCTGGTACATATGAACGTGTCCCACTTTGTACCTTATTGTCCCGTATTTGTTACAGGTGAACGTGTCCCACTTTGTACCTTATTGTCCCGTATCTGGTACAGATGAACGTGTCCCACTTTGTACCTTATTGTCCCGTATCTGTTACAGGTGAACGTGTCCCACTTTGTACCTTATTGTCCCGTATCTGTTACAGGTGAACGTGTCCCACTTTGTACCTTATTGTCCCGTATCTGTTACAGGTTGACGTGTCCCACTTTGTACCTTATTGTCCCGTATCTGTTACAGGTTGACGTGTCCCACTTTGTACCTTATTGTCCCGTATCTGGTACAGATGAACGTGTCCCACTTTGTACCTTATTGCCCCGTATCTGTTACAGGTGAACGTGTCCCACTTTGTACCTTATTGTCCCGTATCTGGTACATATGAACGTGTCCCACTTTGTACCTCATTGTCCCGTATCTGTTACAGGTTGACGTGTCCCACTTTGTACCTTATTGTCCCGTATCTGGTACAGATGAACGTGTCCCACTTTGTACCTTATTGCCCCGTATCTGTTACAGGTTGACGTGTCCCACTTTGTACCTTATTGTCCCGTATCTGGTACATATGAACGTGTCCCACTTTGTACCTTATTGTCCCGTATCTGTCACAGGTGAACGTGTCCCACTTTGTACCTTATTGTCCAGTATCTGTTACAGGTTGACGTGTCCCACTTTGTACCTTATTGTCCCGTATCTGGTACAGATGAACGTGTCCCACTTTGTACCTTATTGTCCCGTATCTGTTACAGGTTGACGTGTCCCACTTTGTACCTTATTGTCCCGTATCTGGTACAGATGAACGTGTCCCACTTTGTACCTTATTGTCCCGTATCTGTTACAGGTTGACGTGTCCCACTTTGTACCTTATTGTCCCGTATCTGGTACAGATGAACGTGTCCCACTTTGTACCTTATTGTCCCGTATCTGTTGCAGGTTGACGTGTCCCACTTTGTACCTTATTGTCCCGTATCTGGTACAGGTGAACGTGTCCCACTTTGTACCTTATTGTCCCGTATTTGTTACAGATGAACGTGTCCCACTTTGTACCTTATTGTCCCGTATCTGGTACAGATGAACGTGTCCCACTTTGTACCTTATTGTCCCGTATCTATTACAGATGAACGTGTTCCACTTTGTATCGAATTGTCCCGTATCTGGTACAGATGAACATGTCCCACTTTGTACCTTATTGTCCCGTATCTGTTACAGGTTGACGTGTCCCACTTTGTACCTTATTGTCCCGTATCTGTTACAGGTTGACGTGTCCCACTTTGTACGTTATTGTCCCGTATCTGTTACAGGTTGACGTGTCCCACTTTGTACCTTATTGTCCCGTATCTGTTACAGGTTGACGTGTCCCACTTTGTACCTTATTGTCCCGTATCTGTTACAGGTTGACGTGTCCCACTTTGTACCTTATTGTCCCGTATCTGGTACAGGTGAACATGTCCCACTTTGTACCTTATTGTCCCGTATCTGTTACAGATGAACGTGTTCCACTTTGTATCGTGTTGTCCCGTATCTGGTACAGATGAACGTGTCCCACTTTGTACCTTATTGTCCCGTATCTGTTACAGGTTGACGTGTCCCACTTTGTACCTTATTGTCCCGTATCTGGTACAGATGAATGTGTCCCACTTTGTACCTTATTATCCCGTATCTGTTACAGGTTGACGTGTCCCACTTTGTACCTTATTGTCCCGTATCTGTTACAGGTTGACGTGTCCCACTTTTTACCTTATTGTCCCGTATCTGTTACAGGTGAACGTGTCCCACTTTGTACCTTATTGTCCCGTATCTGTTACAGGTTGACGTTTCCCACTTTGTACCTTATTGTCCCGTATCTGGTACATATGAACGTGTCCCACTTTGTACCTTATTGTCCCGTATCTGGTACAGATGAACGTGTCCCACTTTGTACCTTATTGTCCCGTATCTGTTACAGATTGACGTGTCCCACTTTGTACCTTATTGTCCCGTATCTGTTACAGGTTGACGTGTCCAACTTTGTACCATATTGTCCCGTATCTGTTACAGGTTGACGTGTCCCACTTCGGAGGGACGATGGCTGGATTTTACAACAGCGGAGTCCCGAGTGCGACCCTGGCCTCCGAGCTAGTCGCCTGTTTCGGTAGTTACGAGGGCGTCGGAGGATTCTGGACCGATTTGAATTGTCGTCTGATGGAATCGATTCCGGGCAGTTCGGAATCCGGACTGCCCTGGTTGACTCCGCCCGGACACTTCGCGGCCGAATCGCCGTGGATCGTTCGCTCTATGGCGGGATTCCTACGGTGGTCCCCGGCCCAGGTATGTAAGTTAGAGACCGGGGTTGGGGGGGGGGGGGGGGGGGGCGTAGACGCAAATTCCATATCGAATTAATATCTCGTCTCAATGTTAATTATAAATTAAGGGAATTGAGCAGGTTTCGGTGAGTGACACGTTTTCTTTACAAGTGACCCCCCCTCCCCCCCTTATTTATAATTATCTAATGTTTTCTCCTTATACGATTTGAGTATATTTCATTTTTCAGATTGTAATGCACAATAATTATTATACATTTTATATGATATATATATTCATTTACTATGCTAAATACAAATAATAATTAACTACGAACCTGTAAACACCATGACCCAATAGTTCCATTGTCTTCTGACACGAACCCACTGAGTTTTTCTATACAAATCTTTATCATGCTGTGATATAGGCATTCAAAGATTACACGAATTATCGTTCGCCTTCTAAAACGAATTATCGTTCGCCTTCTAGAACGCATTATTTATCTCGTGAGAGACATACCTACATATGCCTATCCAATATATATATTGTGTAGCTACACATACTTAAACTAAATGTTCCAGAACATTGTGTATATTATATTGAATCTATTAACCGGCCTCCGGATGATTCGGCGTTAATGCAACACCGTCTGGCAACATAGCTATCGGCCTCGAGTTTAGGGTATGCTCGATTTCAATAAAAGCTGTGACCAGTTCGTCGTCGGTAAGTTGTTTGTTCACAGGCAATGTTTTGGCAATGGCCTGCTTCACAGAGCGAACCAAACGCTCCCAACTTCCTCCTCTCCAAGGACTTTCTGGAGTATTGAATCTCCATTCTACTCGTTGCGGCAAAAGTGCTGCAGAAATTTCCTTATTCTGTGCTGCTTTATGAGCCGCGTTCAACTCGCTATTCCCTCCGACAAAGTTTGTACCCTTGTCAGAGTAGAACGCCTTTACTAGTCCTCTCCTGGCCATAAATCTCTTTAAGGCCAGGAGCAGAGATTTAGTCGACATGTCTGCCACACGCTCGATGTGTATGGCTCTACTCGCCATACATGTCAGTAGCAGACCCCATCGCTTGTGGGTCAGCCGTCCACTCTTTGCTTCAATCGGACCAAAACAGTCCACCCCTGTATTCGTAAAGGGTGGGTCATATGCCTGCACTCTCGCTTCCGGGAGTTCAGCCATCTCCTGTTCCAATACTCTGGCGTTCACTCTCTTGCAAACCAGACAGGCGTCGTACATAGTGCCTACTGCCCTGCTTGGCTGCAATAGAATGAATCGCTGTCTCGCTGCCGACAGACAGTGTAACTTTCCCGCGTGATGCAACCTCTTATGTATATCCCATAGAATCGCTCTTTGCAATTCCATTGGGTGACTAGGGATTATCACTGGGAACCGAAACTGTGAGTTTATGTCGACAGTCTGGATTCTCGATCTATGACAAATTAAACCCTTATGGATTAATGGACTCCATTTTCTAAGGGGTTTATAGAGAACTGGTCGTTGAGCCGATAATAGATGGAATTCTTTAGGGAAGGCACACATTTGATAATGCTTCAAATGCTTTAATTCCGCTTGATCAATCTCATCCTCTGTCAGAGGTTGTTTCAATTTCCGAATTCGCTCACTATTGGTGCTCAATGGTTCTCTCAAATGTTTCGAATGTTTTAAACAAAGGTACGAAATGTATCGGCTTAACCACGCAGTTCTTTTACAAATTGTCAGCCAAGAGGCAGACGAATTTAGTAATTTGTCATAAACACTGCATGACTCTAATGCCAGCGACGGTTGTCCGCTATCCAATGGAAGTTTCGAATCCAAACCCGCAGGTTTGGAAACCAAAGGATCCATTGTGTCGGTCATTTTCTGTCCGTCACTTACCAATTGTGACTGTCGTCTAGTCTGTAAGGGTGGTTTTATGTCATAACTTACCCTTCCTGACCTAGTAGTCACGTAAGTCTGTTGATCTGACAGGTCTCCAGGCCGCTCCAATGACTCTTCAGGCCGCTCCAATGACTCTTCAGGCCGCTCCAATGACTTAAGTTTGGCTTTAGACTTCGACTTAGAGACTTTCTCCACTTTGACTTCTGCATCTTCAGGCATCGGATTGGTCACTATCTTTAGTCGCTCTGGCCAATGTTCCTGTGTCCTCGTTAGAAAATCAGGTCCATGCAACCAAAACTCCTGCGACTCTTCCCGACAGAATTCCGCCGGCATTGCACCTCTCGAAGTTATGTCGGCCGGGTTCAACACTCCCGGACAATGTCTCCATTGTTCCTTCGTCGAAAAATCAACGATCTGAGCGCGTCTATTGGCCACAAATGTCTTTAGTGCAATATTGTCGGCCGCAATGTATACTAACACCAAGGATGCGTCCGTCCAATAGAATAAGGTCAATGTCGTGTCTAACTCCTCAGTTATTTGCTTACTTACCTCGACCGAAACTACAGCCGCCTGTAACTCTGCACGAGGGACAGTCATATATTTGACCGGCATTGTCTTTGATCTAGAAGTCACAAAGGCCGTCTCAAATTTGTCCTGACTTACCTCTCGGCGAAGGTAGGCTACCATACCAAAGCCGGTGTCACTTGCGTCACTGAATAAATGCAGTTCTAAATCAGCTGGGAATACCAGCTGATTCGGAAAGTAGGAACGGGGTACATCTATGTTTTTCAATAGATGCAACTCGGCTTCCCACTCCCTCCACTGCTTTGCATGTATAGGAGATATTGGTTCGTCCCACTCTACGTCGGACAACCAAATTTTCCTCATGCACGCTCGTGCCTGTAATATAACCGGACTGATAAAGTTCATCGGGTCAAATAGTCTACTCAATGTCGATAAGCAAATCCTCTTAGTCAAAACCTTGTCTGGGCTACTGGGCTCAAATCTAACTCTTACCTGGAACTTGTCTGAGTTCGGGTTCCAAGCGAGTCCCAGTACTCGCGCCATGGGAATTGGTTCTACCCCCAATTCTATGTCTCCGCTCCCGCGATCTTTCACCGGGAACGATTCTAATAGGGCCTCCGAATTCGTAGTGAACTTGGTCAGAGGAAAACCCCCTGTAGCCAAGCACTCTTGCAGGCCGTGAGCCACTTCTATGGCTTGTTCCGCCGTGTCCTTGGACACCAATCCGTCGTCCATATAGAAGTTTCTCAAGATGGACTCGATTACTTCTACTGGATACTTACCAATCTGGGCTGTTGCCGTTTTCTTTAGAACGAACAGCGTGCCATTCGGACTATCGCGGGCGCCAAATATCCTAACGTACATTTGATATGTAACCACTGGGCCGGATAAGTCTTCATTCTCATACCAGAGAAAGCGAAGGCTATCCTGGTCTGCCTTACAGGCTCTTACCTGGTGGAACATCGCCTCGATGTCACAAGTAAATGCGAATCGCCGCTGTCTAAAACGCAACAGTATTCCAATCAAATAGTTATTCAGGTTGGGACCATCCATCAACTCTGAATTCAGGGACATACCTCTATAGACTGCTGCGCAGTCGTTGACTACTCGGACTTTGTCTGGCTTGTCAGGGTGAGTCACATAGTGGTGTGGAAGGTAATAAGTCTGGTCTGTCACTAAGTCAGGGTCCTCTACCTTCCCAGCAAATCCCTTGGCGAAATAGTTGTTGATCTGGGCGCAATACTTCTCCCTAATGTCCGGATTCTTCAACAACCGAGCCCTTACTCCGTTTAATCTTTTCAAGGCTAAGCTGTAGTTGTTCTCCAACTTAGGTGGTTGTCGACGCCACAACATTCCAACTTCAAAATGTCCAGTCGGTAGCAGACGTATGGTGTCTTCCATCATCTCCAGCGACCGTTTCTCATCAGTAGACATGGCTAGGTCATATCCACCGGGTTCCATTGCGTCCCTATCCAGCCATTCGACAGTTCTGGCTCCTGTCTCGAGGTCCTGGCGTATCAATTCCTTCTGTAATTCCTCCTCACTGTATTGGAAAATGTCTAGGTCTCGATATTTAGCCACTTGACCCTCCACTATGTCTGTATAAGTCAAAACGTTAGTCAGATAAGTAGCGTGGGCCGCTGAACCAGACCCACGGGTCTGATAACAGTAGTCCTCGGGTTCACTATCTGTCCGGTCGTTGTGAAGTGGTTCCGACAACCTAACATTATCGGGAATCAACTCCTCGTCCGACTCGTTAAAGTCACTATAGTGGTCAATGCAGGTTCTCCTAAACTCGTCTATGTCTGGTGGTTCTACTAACGGTGGTTGAATTATAGGCTGTAATTCATCGTATCTGTTCATTGGCTTGTCGCCACCTGTAAACTCATAAGACATAGGTACTCTTGTATACCAACCTAGTATGGTCCTATGGGCATGTGGTCCATTAACATGCGGATCATATCTGGTGTGCGATCAGCTGTTCTGCACCAATTAACATAGAAACATTCCTATAACCTACCTGGTGTCTGGGTATCCTGAGCTTGTCAAAATACTCCTGTGCTATGGGACTCATCGGCGGCACCTTACCTAACTGCCTGCCGAATCCCTTCATAGCTAGACACTTAAATCCGTCCAATGGCAAATCTTTCCGTTCTTGTCGAGTATGCTGGTCTCTCGGAAGTAGGGAATCAAGTTCTACCGAAATTCTGTGTCCCTTGAGGTCTCCTACCCCATGCATAGACTTCAACTCTATTTGGATTTCCTCGGCGTCCTGGAAGCTAGAAATAGCTCTCGCCACTTCCTCGTCGATATACGATAATGTGGACGCAGTGTCCAACATCACATATATTCGCTTTGATCCCTTATCGCCAGTAAGTTTCACCGGAATCACGCTAAATATTTCCGACGTGGCCGATGATAAATACGTCCGCGCGCTGGTCGATGAACTATCCGCGGTGAAACCTTGGCAGGTCACTTCTCTCGCGCTCGACTCGCCATCCTCGTCCGACGAACCTGGTTGGTAACCATCGTCCTGAATGCCGATATACGTATTCCTCCTTATCGATACGGGTTCTTTGCTCCCCTTCCTTTGAGGATTTCGCTGTAAGTAACGGTCCGTTGGGGTATGGAAATCCGCATGTAGCAACTTGTGATGTAGTCTGCCGCATTCCATGCATCCGTCCTTGCTGTTCGGGCACTGCCGCCGTACATGACCTGGCGCAAGACATGCCCAACAGGTGTCCAACGTCCGCACTTGAATTCTTCTCTGTTCCGAATTTAATTCTTTGAACCGTCTGCAACTATCCAACTTATGGTCGTCAGATCTTACCTCCTTTAGTAAACAGTATTGGCAACCTACAAATCCATCCGGCAACTCCTGTTGCTTTAACCTAGGTCTATCTAACCGCTCACCTGACCATACTCGCGAGTCTGATCTAAAGGCTGGGGTACTCGAATTATATCTGTCTACTGAGTTAAATGTCACAGTGGTCCTGTCATCGTCAAAACTTACCATAGACTTACCGGTAACAGGTTTAGACTCCCTCATATTCTCTTCTGAGAAGTTTGATTTCATCTCTGCTACTGCGTCTGTGGCTATCATGTCATGAATATGCTGAAGTGTCAATACTTTACCTTGGCCCTCCAACTTATTCTCTAATTTGCGCCATTTCTGTCGGTAACGCATGTTTAGACGTCTTATTACGCTCTTCAAAACTTCGGCGTGATCACCATGATGAGGTAGATTCACCGTCCTCAAGATGTCCAATGTGTTCGAAATAGCGTTCGCTAAGTTCAACAGCTCTAACGGAGTTGTAATCCTTCCGCCCTTACCCAAGTCTTCCACTATCGACTGCGCCATCTTGGTTTTATTCCCGTAGATGTCACTAAGCGTCTTCATCGCTAACTCAAATGCTCTTTCATTGCCGACGAAGTTATCAGCAATGGCTCTAGGTTCTCGATGGAGCATCTGAAGCAAATAGTTGAACTTCTCGTTGGGAGTAAAGGTGCTGTTGGTTAGCTGCTCGTCGACATAGGTTTTGAAGGTCCTCCAATGTTTATGGTTACCCATAAACTTCTGGGGTTGTTGCGTCGGCAGTCCTTGCCTAGCAGCAAACTTACCTATGTCCCTAAGGGTTGCGTCGTTCCGGGTTAACAAATGGTTTAGTTCCTCAGGGTTGTTAAGTCTGGTCCTTTCCCGGTGGTTCCAACTTACCTGCTCCGCGTCGGTCCTTCTTTCCTTATAGTTTCGGGACTTCTGACGTCTCATGTCTTCCTCTTCATCGCTTGACTCGGTGTCAGTCCTTAGCGCTCGCGATGGTTTGCGCGCCGAGGCCCTGACCCAAGCGTCCTCAATAAATTTTTCCGCCGAATTTTCGAAATTGGGATTATGGATATTCGGGACAGGCGTCCTTACCTGAGGTCTATGTGGTATAGTCTCCTCCGATATGCGTACTCGTTGACTAGGCTGGACTTTATCTAACTCAGGCCTGCTAGGATTAGAATTACTTCTTACCTGGGCTGCTTCCTTTAACCGTAGGTTGCTAAGCATGTCCGTTATAGGTTGGATGTGCAGCGATATAGCTTGCGCTAAACTAGCACTTAACTCATCCCTCGTAATAAATTCCTGGCTAGGGTTCTGTTGTATAGTCGGCTCTATCTGAGTAATCCGCTGTCTCTCATATGATCCCTCTTCCGGTTTAACCCGGAAGTTCTCCGTCGAACTGGGTCGGCGCTCCGTCCGCGTATTCCAAACCCGCGGGTTCGGTTCGCCCAATACTCGGCCCGTCGGAGTTTCTTCTCTAAATTATCCGTTGTCACGTTCGGTATACAGTGGTGCGGCGTTCCGATGACGTAGATCCTGGGCGATGGGTGAAGCACTAATACCAACTGGCGTGCGATATGTAGAGAACGGTTTAACGATCCGTGTACTCGTAATAGCTGGACCGGGTATAGGAATTCTGGTCGCCGTTGACTCGCGTATAGTCGGAGTTCTCGCTTCCTGTTCGGCCTTCTGCAGTGCGAACAGTTCTCGCAACTCTGTCCCCACACTCGCCCCACATTCTTCGAGCATTCGCATCCCCTTCTCGGCGATTTCGTTCGCCTTCCTAGTCCGTTCTTCGCTCTCTAAACTTAATCTCGCACTTTCCAACTGCGCCAGTTTACGCTCTTCTTCTTCCCTCGCTCGTCTCGCTGCGCTCTCTTCTTCCACTCGCGCCTTTTCTTCATACAATGCGCGTCTTCTTTTCTCGATCTCGAGTTCGCGTTCCTTGCGTCCGCGTTCAAGTTGAAGCTCGCGCTCCTTCTGTTCACGATCGAGTTTCTTGCGCTCGCGTTCGGCTTGGAGTTCGCGTTTCTTCGCTTCCTGTTCGCGTTCGAGTTGGAGTTCGCGTTTCTTCGCCTCCCGTTCGCATTCAAGTTGGAGTTCGCGTTTCTTCGCTTCCCGTTCGCATTCGAGTTGGAGTTCGCGTTCTCTCTGTTCGCATTCGAGTTCCTCGAGCTCGCGCTCGGCTTGGAGTTCACGTTCCCTTTGCTCGCGTTCCGCTCGCTCGCGCTTACTTATCTCTTCCAACTCTCGTAACTCTGCGTCCAACTTACGTGTGCGCTCCCGTTCCCGCTCGGCTTCCTTCCGTGCTTCCTGTGCACGCAAAACTTCCGCCTGCTGTTCGTCTAGTCGGCGTCTTCTCTCCTCCGCCGAGTTGTGAGAAACAAGGGATCTAGCACATATTACCTTACCTCGCGCGTGACTAACCTGGGAATCGCCGCTGTCTCTAGATGCGTCGTCGGGTGGAGTCAACGTCCTCTGTTGAATGTTCTCCGTCGTCGGTAGCACCTGGCCTGGTACCACCACTCCATTCTGCATCAGCCAGCTAGTAACTTCCCTCTGATAACGGCGCTCTTCCTTATCTTGGATCTCTTCTCGCTCCACTAACTCTCTCAACTCTGCGTCACTCACTTGAGTCGCCTGCGTTTGTGATGCCCATAGCAGCCAGTTCTCCGTCCTAACTCGTCGGAATCGCTCCGATAACTCGCGGTGCTCTAACAAGGCTGCTAAAACCCTGTCGTAAATCCTCGTTGCTACGTCGCTCGACTGAGACTCTACTGCCTTCTTCGCTAGGACTGCAAGCTCCTCTGTCTGCTTGAATAACGCTGAGTTATATCCTCTTCTAATCTCTACTAACTCTACCCTCCCGATGTTCGCTGAATCAGCTAACATCTTCCTTACCTTGTCCGCCGTCCGAGTTATATGTCCGGCATGCGCGCGAAGTTTCTTCTTTATCGCGATATCAAGTTCTCTCTCGCTCACCTGACTTACGCTCGGTGGACTTGAAGGATTATTTCGGGAACTACGGGTACTCCTAACAGCCGTCGGGACCACGGCACTTACCATACCCACAGGTCTGGAAACCGGGCTCCGGGCTCTCGCTTCTGCTACACTACCCTCCCTATCACTCACCTCTGTCCGGGTTGCTGTACAATCCTTCCTTACAGTAGCGGTAGGGGATTCTAATACTATTACCTGAGGCTGCTGTTCTTCCTCACTAGTCACTGTCTCGTCCTCCTGTTCACTTACGTCAGCGTCGCTCGCTGCGTCGTCATAGTCGGCATTGTCATCAACAGTAATATTTACGCTATCGTCAGTCGGCGGTCCGGCCGCCGTCTCATAGCTGTCCTCTAGTGCCTCTTTGTCTGAGACACTCATAGTCTAAATAATGTTTGCCTTCCGGCAAAAATCTCGCAAAAGTTCGAGATATAATTATAATTTAACCGAAATACGGTCAAATTATTTGTCAAATAATCAGTTGGTCCAAATGTCAAATAAATTCGCAATGCAATATTGTGAATTTAATGGGGTATATAGTTATAGCAAATACTAGCACAATATTTAAACAAAATATTATTGTATAGCTACTATATAGTATTAAATACCGGTATAGCACAAAATAACTCTGAATCTAATACAAAATATTCAAAATATACTTGCCGCCCGAATATTTCTAATTTTATATATATAGCTCTAATCAACGTAATTTTAATTTCAAATATTATATGTATCCACTAGCGCGTGGCTACATCTTCGGGTTGCGACTCTCTCTAACTCTCTCTCTAACTTGAGCGATTCAAAAAACCATGGCCGGCTAAACCTAAATATCCTAACTAATAAATTGAGTTCAGCTTCGCAGTTAAACAACCGGTAATTTTTTACTGCTTCCACAAACACAGTGGAGCCAACAGAACAACTAACCTTGTTTGCTGTGAGATTCCACGTCCGCGTCCAAAGATTCAGGCCCTTCGCTGATTGCAAACCGAACCCGCAGACCCACACGAACCCCAAACTCAGAAGTTCCGTCTTGCCATGTATCTCCAGATGGTATAAAATAACTAAGCGGTTACCTAACATACCGGTACAAAACTCTTACTTACTAACAAAAAAAACTTCACAAAAAACTTACTAATTACTGTTTGCCCTAAGGCCTAAGGAACTGCTGTATTCGCAATTAGCAAAACGCACTACCGTACATCCACTGTATGCAGTACAGTAAGTAAAACAGTACACCAACCTAACAGCCTAATGATACTGTGTGTGGTACGGCAAACAAATGTCCTTCTACCGTACGCAGTAACAGCAATCAGCCTAATGTACTACTGTACTATTGTACGCAGCCAGTGAATACAGTAATCTAAACTAACAACCTAATAGAATAAACTCAATGTCTTACTGTACGCTAGCCTATAGCCTACAGCAGACGATCATGTGCTCTAAACTTATTGCCTAATACTATGATACTACTATCAGCCTAAGAATACTCTATGTCTCACCGTACGCAGTACAGCAAAGCAATAATACGCATATTACTGATACGAAGTATCAGTAATCTAAACTAACAGCCTAAGAATACTCTATTTACTGTACGCTACAGCCTACAGCAAACAAAACGCGTATTACTGATAAACAACCGCGACCTCTATACTAACAGCAGAACTGTTGAACAGACCAATACCCGTTAATATCCTTCTGCCAACCTAATAAGTTCTCGTCTAACCAATAAGACACAAAGACTGCTCTACTGTTAAGTAAAGGGGATCAGGAGCGTGCTATTACTAAATTGTAAGGGTTGCTAAATACAAACCGCTACTTACCGTTAGATGGCGCTAATCTGCCGTCCGCTAATATATTTTACTAAATTTACACAACTCCTGCAAAATCGCTTGTTCCTTTCTCTACCGATTGCTCGATAGAGAGCTAACTGTTCGAATCTATGAGCCACGCAGGAATAACCAAAACAATAAACCCGAGTCGGCTCCCTAAGCTTACTTAAGACGAGTGCGAGAGGCCTTGCACTCAGAGTATTCTTACGCCTAATTTTATCACTATTAAAGCACGCTATTACCTACGTCTTTCTAATCGCGAATACTGGAGGTTCCCTAACGTAATGTGTGAATGCGAGAATATTTAAAATATCAAAATGGTACAGTATCTGTTTCTACGTGGATAATACCACCCCGAGTATAAAACTGCCCGCGACTGGCTTTAGGCCAGCAAAACTACTAGCGTATCGTGCGTACCGAATAGTGCGTTCTAGCTGATTGCCCGCTAATACAAATAACCGCTTAGCGTGAATAGTTTACAGTACACTAATTATTACCTTAGCTACTCTCCGCTATGCTGCGTACTAATTCTTAATTTTTACTAATTAATTACAGTCACAAATATTTAACAGCGTACTAATTACTAAGAGTTCCAGAATACGTAATTCTAATTTATCACGCAACAGGTTTCGCTAGTAATAGCCTAAATTGCCGTATTACTTTGACCTAATCAATAACTAATTATTGTAACTAAGAAATAGAAATCAATCAAAGGAAAAGGAGCGCCTATCTAAGCATTCGTAATCTTAGGCACACTTCAATAACACACCAATCAGCGTTAGAAATCACAGTTTACAATTGTGCAATTCACTACTCGTACTCCACACTCAACGTTTTAATACGCGCAGGCCTCTCCCGGGTACATCTAGGATTCCTAACTAACCCAATTCCTGCCCCCCTAATACTAAATAGAGACAAAACCTGGATCATCAGCCCCCTAGATACTGTACCGGCGATCGGTCTGCGTGCCGCAGTGCAAGATACCCGCCCGCAACGGTGACCCTGGCCAGCGTTGCCCGCTTTGAATCCTTCGCTCTCTCCTAGTCGCTCAACCCCCCGATGCGCCCACCGCCCACTGGCACCTTAGCCCTCCATGATGCTAATAGCTACCGTAGCGGCGCATGCAAATCACAAAGTCTGACAGTCTCAGGAATCCCTTGGGATTATTGCGCAGAAAAGAATCACATAGAACCATCAATCAAAGGTAGAAATCATAGTTCGATTGTAATTTGCAGTAATCGAAGGAATTATTGAGAAACACAAGCAAAGTAATCGCACTAGCAAATCATTCCAAGAAATTAATCAAAATTAGCAAATTGCAGAAAATACGATATCGTAATACAAAATTAGAGACAGCTCAGCAAGTAAATTGTAACAGGGGTGTGTCATGTGATAAAGCATGAACATATGAACAAATATATGAACAACAAAAGGCCCTACCGGCACACCGCCAATTTATAGGTGATCCGGATGGGGTGATGCAATAAGGTGACTCAATCGCTCTCCCATTGGCTCTCCAGTCCATGCTAGCATTAAACCAACCTGGAAGCAGTTAATCCAATAAGGAGACCGGATTGTAGCCCTATGCCCTCAAATTATTACCATATATGGTAATGGATCACGTCTCTGGCTGCTGAATGGCCAGGACAGCGTCCCTATATGCTAGCCCTATCAAACTAATATCAGCAAGCACAAAATCCAGGGTCCGAGTAAACTCGCTACCCTGGAACTATCTACATATATCCTAATACAAAATTACGTAGGTAGGGCTACATACTATACAAAATGAATGGATGCAAAATATATGGGCGTTTTAACTTCCTTACCTAAATGTCACCACACTGCGCCTTATCTAAATAATTATACTGCACAACGGACTAATATTACGTACAGTATAACGGACTAATACTGCATACTGCATAATGGACTAATACTGCATACTGCATAATGGACTAATACTGTGGATACAGCGCCATATACCGTAACATAATTTGTATATTTATACATTGGGAATTGGCTATTGTTGGCCTTTAATATCTCATGGAATACGTTTAATTTTCCTTTTCTAATCTGTTGCTGTTGTGAGACGATAAGGTGAGGAAATATCAAGGTGTATTTCGTACCGCTACGCTCAGATTAAGTTTATTTAATGATAACAAGATAATTAATAATAACGTAGGTTGTTAGACGTCAGTAACAGTACTGCAGTAATATGTACTGACATACAGCAGTACAGCAGAAAGTGTTAATACCGTGGTACAGCAGAAATGTTACTCAATATGAAAGTATGTTAATGAGATAGATAGTCTATAGGCTACGCGTATGGCAATTAGTAATGATATCCTCACACCCCCTTTCTAGTTTGAAGGTGTATGATAAATTGACAAGATGAAGTTAGTTTCAGATTCAAAGTCTGTTAGGTTGGCGTCTGTGCCGTTTAGGAAAGTTTTTGCGCGGCCAAAAGGAAATAGATTCAGTTTCAAAGTCTGTTAGGTTCGTGTCTGTGCCGTTTAGGATAGTTTTTGCGCGGCCGAGCTGGACTCGTTCATGAGTTGTTTCGCCCATCGCACTTGTTTGGTAGGGCAGTCGTAGGGGGGAGGGTCGGTTTGAAAGATGGCGTCTCTGCCGGAGGTCCCCATAGAAGGTTTCTGCGATGTCCCGGTGTGATCATGGAGTAGATGGCGGCGGTTTCGAGTGAGGCACCGCCCCGAAGGCGTGCGACCGTTGTAGCTGCGCAGAATGGCCTGCTCGACCACAGTTCCGGTGCAGTCCCAACGTTTTGAAGTTGGGATTTGTATGCATACTGTATCCCCGACAGAGAAGTGAGGGAGGGTTTTTGAGCGCGGTTGTAATAGGACACTTGGGACACAATTAGAGTTGGGACACAACTGTCCAGCTCCATGTGGACCAGTTGATGGTCAGAGAGGAAGGCTCGGCTGTGTATCGGGACTCAAGTACGCATATAGGGTGCCCAAATAGTATTTCGGCGGGGGATTTCCCATGGGCTTGGGGTGAATTTCGCAGCTCCAGGAGTCCCTCCTAGAATTAAGTTGAGCGTATTTTCCCCCCGTTTTCATTAATAAAGTTTTGAGAGCTTTAACAGCCAACTCCGCATGGCCAATGCCCTGTGGATATTCCGGAGAAGAGTACACCTGTTCGACTCCCCAATCACGGAGGAACTTTGTGAGATTCACACCCGTAAATTGCATTCTCCCGTCGGAGTTGAAGCGGTTTGGGACACCATAGTGGATAAATGTGTCCCGCAGGTGGGTCGCCGTGGATGCTGCTGTAGGATAGCTACTGTAGGGGTAGATATGGAGCCACTCCAGGGAGGTCGCGGGAAGTTAGTGGAAACCCAGATTGGATTGACTGAAGTAGGTCAACATAGTCTGGGTCGCCCCGGGCTGTCCGACAGAGGGATTCGAGGATCAAGTCAAGAGATTTATTCATCGGTTCAGGGTTGCCGATGATGTCTGCAGCCTTTTGCAGCGTCACCGCATGGATATAAGACGCTATTTCTCCATCATCAATGACGTCATCATAGGTCGGGTCATTGATGGGAGCGCGGGACAACGCATCCGGAATCTGGTGTTCTTTGCCTTTTCTCCATTTAGTGGTAAATACAAAGGGACTGAGTTTCACCTTTACTCGTTGAAGGTGGGCATTGTCCGTGTCGTCTATTGTGTATCTATTAAGTTTAGTTAGTAAGGGCTGGTGTTCTGCAATCAGGGTGAAGTGGGGAAGGCCAAGGAGGTAGAGGCGGCATTTCTCTGTGGCCCAGGCGACTGCGAGTAGTTCCAGTTCCACCATCGCGTACCAAGATTCTGTGTCGGTTATAAATCTGGAGCCACACTCCACTAACTTCCAGGTTTCCTCATGCAGCTGTAATAACGCATACCCCAGGCCATTCTTCCAGGAGGCGTCGGTTTGGAGAGAAGTTACACATTCTGGTTCAAATGGGGCGAGCACGGGTGGAGAAATCAGCGCTTGTTTCCTGTTCTCGAATGCGTCCTCATGATTGCTGTTCCATACAAACTGATTAGTCGACCTGAGAGGGGTGCAGGGAATTTCCCATCTCCCAGCATCGGAGAAGGAAACGGCGTATACTGGCGAGGTGGGCGTCGATGGTATCATCGAAGAGGAGGATGTCGTTGACCAGTTTGAGGAGGTTAGGAAGGTCACAAAGGGCATCGTCACCCCATCGATTATATTCGGCCCCACTTGATATTAAACCCATTACACTTCAAAGATGTTTGTACCTCCTCCAAGGGGTTATAAATGTGGTTAGAAGTTGGGTTTTTTCCTCGAGCAGTATCTGCCAGTACCCCGATGAGGCATCGAAAATTGAAAAGTACTTTGCAGTTGTCGACACACCGGAAACTACTACCCGGGGACTAGGGGTGGGGTAGAAGGGTCATTTGACCTGGCTGTTTAAGTGACGTAAATCTACGCAGAGTCGTAATTTACCATTTGGTTTACGGACAACAGTCATCGGGTGGGCCTAATCGGTGGGCTCTGTAACCCGTTCGATGATCTGTCGGCACTCCATATCCTCGAGGAGCGACTGAACTTCATCTCGCAACGCAAACGGAATTGGTCAACAACCATTGGCATGGAAGGGCGCCGTGTCATCGAGGTCTATGTGCAGAGTCTATGTGGAGAGTCTGTTGTAGATCGCGTCCCAAAGCAGAAGCAAGGGCATAAACTTATTCACTGCGGGTGAAAGAGTGAGCCTGTTGTCGCTGACAGTGGATCTTCCAGGCTTCCTGCCAACGACGAAATGCAGAGAATTCTATATCTCTGTCCATCTTTTCCACGTCCTTTATATCTAGGACGCAATGCCAAGGCGGGGGGTTATCTGCGTGGTCGAGTCGTTCAGCGGCGGCATAGGCGGGGGCTGTCCGTACGCCATGCTGTGGTTGTAGAGTCACCAGCTGAGTCATAATCTGTGTTAGCTGGTTGAACCGCTGGTCAGCGCGCGCGTCAGATTCTGCACGCTGTTGGTTTGCCGCCAGTTGCTGTCTTAAAAGTTGGCGTCGAAGGTTATCGATCTCGAGTTTGTATCCCGATTCTCTGGTACTGATAGCGGGTTCAGTGGGCTTGGACATCCAGTCTGCGTCGTCGCCTGTGGTGTCCCCGCCGACCAATTGTGTGGGTTCGCCCTGATGTGACATTGTGAGTTTTTGCAATCAGTAAACCTGTATGCTGTAAAGACGTTTAACATACACACTGCGCCATGGTGTGAGACAATATCAAGGTGTATTTCGTACCGCTACACTCAGATTCAGACTCAGAACACCTGCCGAACTCCAAAGAAGCATTAAAAGCACGTCCAATAATAAAGCGAGTGGATTAGATAAAATCCCAGCGGAGGTATGGAAAACCGGAGTGCTAAGTAGACCATTATTGAATGTTTGCAACCGGATGTTAAAAGGGGAAAAGCCACCACCAATTTGGACTAAAGGTCAACTAAAGCCTCTCCCCAAGAAAGGAGACCTCGGCATACCAACAAACTATCGTGGGATCTGTCTGCTTGTGGTAGCTGCCAAAATATACAATAAAATGATTCTATATAGGATTAGGCCTCACATAGAGAAACTACAGCGTAAGAGCCAAAACGGATTTCGACTAAGTAGATCAACAATAGCTCAGATACTTGCACTACGGAGACTGATTGAAGGAATTAAGTCAAAGAATCTCCCCGCAGTCATGACTTTTGTGGACTTCAAGAAGGCATTAATAAGGTAGTTCCGTGCCCAGGTCACCGGGGTGATCATAATATTGTTGGGGGGAGTTTGATCTTTTACAGGTGACTCAAAATTAAAGTTATACCAAATATTTCGGCCTACAGGCCTTTATCAATGGATTTATAGGTATTATTATATACACGTAAAACACACCAACGTACCGACAGGAAGGAGTACCGGTAAGTCCTGACTAAAGATTGAGGCACCGAAAATACGTACAGTAGATAACTAATACGTGTAGTTTTACGTGTATATAATAATACCTATAAATCCATTGATAAAGGCCTGTAGGCCGAAATATTTGGTATAACTTTAATTTTGTGTCACCAGTAAAAGATCAAACTCCCCCCAACAATATCAAGAAGGCATTCGACTCCATCCATAGAGGTAAAATGCTTGAAATCCTAAGAGCTTATGGAATACCAGAAGTAATTGTTGCTGGCATTGGATTGCTATATTGTGACACAGAAGCGCAGGTACTCTCACCAGATGGTGAAACTGAGTTTTTCTCAATCCTGGCTGGCGTACTGCAAGGTGACACATTTGCACCATTACTATTTGTAATTGTGCTGGATTACGCAATGAGGACGGCCACAAAGGGTGAAGATCTGGGATTCACACTTCAAGAACGCAGAAGTAGTAGATATCCGGCAACTACAGTCACAGACACCGACTTTGCAGATGACATTGCCCTGCTCTCTAATACGCTAGCAGATGCACAGCTTCTACTAAATAAAGTGGAGAGGGCTGCTAAGGAGGTTGGATTGCATATAAATGCTACCAAGACCGAATTCATGACCTTTAATGTTGATGGAAACTTGACAACCATTGATAATAATCAACTAAGGCAGGTCGATGACTTCCAGTACCTTGGATCATGGATAGAGAGTAGCAAAAAGGACATAGAAGTTAGGAAAGCAAAGGCTTGGGTAGCTCTATCAAAAATGGATACCATCTGGAAATCAGATCTCTCCAGGCACCTGAAGACCAAGTTCTTTCGAGTCACAGTGGAAAGTGTATTTTTATACGGGGGTGAGACCTGGACACTGACTAAGTCACTTGAACAACGAATTGATGGTTGCTACACAAGACTACTAAGGGCAGCCCTAAACATCAGCTGGAGACAACACATGACAAACGCCGAGCTCTATGGTACAATACCACCTGTATCAACCACCCTCCGTGAACGCAGATTAAGATTCAGTGGGCACTGCTGGCGAAGTAAAGACGAGGTCATACCAGATCTACTTCTCTGGCAACCAACTCATGGAAAGCGTAGTCGTGCACGACCTGCCATAACATATATAGATCAACTTGAAAGGAATACTGAACTTGGGAGAAACGAAATTGCGACAACTATGGAGAATCGGGAAGCCTGGAAGGATCTCATTTCCACTGTCCGAGTTCGCTCGACCTAGTAGTAGTAGTAGTAGTAGTACACTCAGATTAAGTTTATTTAATGATAACAAGATAATTAATAATAACGTAGGCTGTTAGACTTCAGTAACAGTACTGCAGTAATATGTACTGACATACAGCAGTACAGCAGAAAGTGTTAATACCGTGGTACAGCAGAAATGTTACTCAATATGAAAGTATGTTAATGAGATAGATAGTCTAGGCTATGCGTATGGCAATTAGTAATGATATCCTCAAGTTGCCTCACATCTATTCTGTTATTTTCATTATTTTCGTTATCTTCATAGTTATAGTTAATGCGCTCCTCCACACGAAGCTCTGGCCTTGTATATTTTTCTTATTTTTCTCTGCACCTGTCTTTTAATTACATTAATGTTACTTTTTGACATTTCTCACCCCAAAAATTTTATAATATTGCCATTTTTTTAATTACTAGCAATTTTAAATTTGTAAAATATCTAGCTATATATGTTCTAGAACATTATTTTTTTTATTATATTTATGTTCTATGATAATGTATAATATTTATATTGTGTTCTAGAACTCTGCAATGTTGCCATGGTAGGCCCTAACAATGATCTATGTTATAAAAATGTAGTGTTATACGGAACTGTTACCAATAAAACTACTCACATCTTATTGTCAGAAGGTCCAATTTTATTCTTGAACAAAAAACATCACGATAATAGTAATTTCCACATGAAAAACATTATTCATAAAGTGGACACGCAGGCCACACTAATGCCTATAAAAGTTCGTTGAAAATGAAGACCCAAGGTAAACTAATGCCATCATGAGTAGCTACAATCTCAACCACTTAAATATATCATTATTGTGCTTATAACATTGATGTGAATTTCTTATATACATATAATATGTGCATCGTTCTTATTGTGAGGGGCGCTGGTGGTGTAAATTTATTTGTTTCATTGTATAGTATAATTCGGTTGTATTTAATGTGACAAGTGTCAACGATAGTCTTAAGTGACTTGTTTGAAATAAATATATATATATATTACATTGTTAGTTAGTTAGTACTTACATCTTTCACCTCCCTTCTCCCTGATGTGCCGTCTATATCCATGAAGATAAATATCGCCAGTAGGAATAACCTATAAACAAACATCTTGAATCTTGGCAAAGTCACAGTAATGATAATTATTTTGCTATATTTAATAAATATTATCAAAATCCAAAAGCATGCAACAGCTAGTCTTCTAGAAATTATGTACTATGGACACCATTTTTAAAATCTACAAATCGTTATTGCCCTTAATTACCAATTTTTTAACATGTTAGAACATGGACTTCACCCCCCCCCCCCCCCCCCCCCCCCCATTTTTCTACAAATCTTAATGAGATTGCATGAAATTTGAAACAGAGATAGTTTCACCTCCCTCCTCCTTGCTGGGTGAGCCAAAATTTTTATTTTTGGTTTCATTCTTTAGCTACAAGCGTTTGAAAAAGGTGTCTCCGTCGGTGTTGCATCTGTTACACCACAGATATTCGTCAACTGCATAGCGATTTGTTGATATTGACGGAAAGCTGGCCATGCAAGGATTCCAAATATGTATCACAATCTGAATTTCGTCGTAAAATGTCTGAGATATGGGCATTCTAAAGTCGCATGGTTTTACACCTGCTAAGACTATTTTATTCTATGTAATTAATTCATCACATTCTAGAACGATTTGTTTATCCCATATGTAGCTGGGCAACAATGCAATAACTCTATAGTCCTACCATTGCCTACTATATAAACGGCCTAACATGCTTGCGCATAGGCCTGTTTAAAAAGAGCCCAGTTTTTCCAGTACTTTGCTACTGCACCAGAATACCGGGAGTACTTAATTATTTACTTAATGTAGTATTTATTTCTGTAATATCTGAATATAAACATGGATGGCTTTTGCTATTGATTGTTTATGATAAAAAACATATCTATTTAAAAACATATCTATTTAAAAACATATCTGTTTATAGAACTCAAAGTTTGACTCCTATATCTCGGATTGTTTATAGAGACTCCCTTGGCTCGGACTCAAAATGTTTGTAGCACAAATATTTACTGACGTCTAGAACGTTGCCGTTGCTTGAGCGCAGTGTTACTTTGCACACGTCTTTGGTCAGTTATCTCATGTTGGGAGTTATTGAAGAAAATGTTTAAGTGAACTAGAGTGATGTTCTTCTTGTGGAGTTCGCAAAACATTTCCGACGCACAAATTCCAAAGATCTCCAAAACGTGCTTTGAGGCAGCACGAATAGGGGTACCCGTTTGCTGAAGGATACCTTCAGCATAGTCCAATCGACAAAAACCGTCGCAAATAATCTCACTGAACGCCGGCGATGGCGTTAGAAGTCCACCTCGGTTGAGCACTCCAAGATAGCTTGTGGACTGTCCAGTGTCTAGTCCATCATTGCTGGTAGACGCGATAGTAGAGGTAGAGAATACTTGACATTTGTGGCATGTATCATTGGATTAGGATAAATCCCGGAGCTTCTTTATAATGAACCCAGCAATGTGCTCCACAACCTCCATAGACTCTGTCGATAGTGCAGCACACAAACTTGCATCATTCTGGTCTTGGAGAATGGAATCCAGACTGGATACATCGTGAGGTTCAGGAAAGAGTGACTTATCATCCCAAAAGCGAATATCGGCTTCGAGAAGAGACATCATTACGAGAATTCGTTCAGAATTTTTAACTTCTCGGAAAACGGATAGAAATCTTACACCGCTCATTTGCCAACACTGACTGACTGAATTCTAGCGAATCGCAGTTCAACCTCGATGTTAATACTACTACTACTACTACTGCTACTAGGATCGGCTTGGTGCATTGCAGCTGCTTTTTTAAGAATGCTGTGCCGCCTTGTCGACAAAATTGCGCCGCCACAACTCGCTATCACCCATGACATTTGCTAGATCATCCGCATATTCAAGGCCAGTTTCCTTTAAGATGCGTCTCAAGAGATTTATGGACTGTCCACCATTCTTATTCACTCCATGAGGCTGCCAAAGTACAAGATTATGCACTGGCTGGTCCTCACTGCGAAAGCAATGTCCTGCAAAGCGGAGGAGATTTTGTTCTAATGTCAAGCTTGGGGGAACCAATGAGACAACTCCAATGTTATATAGTGTCTGGTTGGAGATGTGTGCATTGTACTTGACACAATGAACACGGCGTAGCATTCTTGTGAATATGCCATCCAGAGATTTGGTGTCCTCAGCAGTTAGAGCCCAGCATTGACTCCCATGGAGGAGTACTGGAACTACTGCTGCTCTAAACAATTGGACCTTAAGTTTCCGATTAATTCTCTGTGACTTCCAAATCCTGGAAAGCCTATTCAAGGCTGCCCATGCCTTTCCCTTACGTTTTCGAAAGTCCTCACCTGACTTCCGGATCCATGATCCCAGGTAACAGAAGTCGTCCACATGCTCAAACATAACATCCTTTGAGCTTATGCTCATCCAATCAGAGACTTGCTTAAGACTTTCAAAGTTAACTGTCATAATTTTGGTCTTTCTGGAGTTAATAAAAATACGACACTAGAAGCAACCTGTTCTAATGAGCTGAGGAGCCGTTGGGCTCCCTCTAGTGATTCTAAGTGTACTCCTAAGTCATCAGCAAATTCTAGATCAGTTAGGTACTTGGCAGGATTTTCTCGACTTCTGGAGCCAGTAGGGGGAGTTACCATCACCCCAACATCATTATGATGATCTAAGGACATGCGTAGAACATAGTCAACCACAATTATGAACATGAAAGGCGCAATTGTGTCTCCTTGGAGGACTCCCCATAATACTTCAAATGGTTCTTTGTCACCATAGGCCATAGTCCTACTATTGTATAGCTATTCATACATAAGCAAAGTGTTCCAGAATATGGTTTATTTGCTAAGTAGAATGAAATAGCCTTGCACAGGCGCAAAACCATGCAAAATTTGAGGCTCATTTCTCAGCTATTTTACGACGAAATTCAGATTGTGATACATATTTGGAATCTTTGCATGGCCAGCATTCTTACTGTACCTATAAATTACTATAAGATTGAATAATAACTGCAGGGTAACTTGAGCATTATCGACGGAGACACCTTTTTCAAACGCTTGTAGCTAAAGAATGAAATCAAAAGTGAAAATTATAGCTCACCATGGAGGAGGAGGGAGGTGAAACTATCTACGTTTAAAATTTCATGCAATCTCATTAAGATTTGTAGAAAAATTTAAATTTGAGGGGGGGGGGGGGGGGGGGGGGTGGAGGGTACCTGAATAACGACACTATATTCTAGGACATGGTGTATAGAATATTAATTTTTATTTATTTGTTTGGAATTAATTTCGCACTACCAAATCGCCAGAGCGACATATTTTCCAGCTTTATATCGCAGTGCGACATTATTTCTCAGTATGTCCCTACGCCATACATTTACTATGTATTTCCAGTATATCCAGTATGTCACCGTGTCATTATTAGGTTGTTCCAGAAAGTTTGAGTGCATACTGTAACTACAAATAATTCCCCACAAATAAATAATAACTATTTAAAGTATTGTGTGCAAAGTAACAATTTGCAGCGTTATAACCCGAGTTTATTTATGTACCGAGCGATCGCAGCGTGGGAGGTTTACATAAACAAACAAGGGTCTTTAACGCTGAAAAGTTACCTTTGCAAGCAATGATGTATGTAATTTTGTTACATTATGTCAACTTATCAGCGTTCGGTATGTGAATAAAGGATTTTATGGATGCTTATTTATACATTTTAATCATGTACTACACTATATCGAATATAAGTAAAATTTTTTAACAGACACAGTATTAATTATAAATTTAAATCTACTTAAAGTTTATTGGAAGTTATCTCCTGCTTGGATGTGATAAATCATTAATCCATCTTGACTTTAGTCGACTGAAGCAAACTTATTCACTGTCTGTGTCCGTTCAGTTTTACTGAACACTGTCGCCATTTTCTTTGGTTTTTTTAGTGTCTTCTATTGGACATTTGCCATAATGGATTACAGTACACGTTAAACAATTATTTACATACAGTAGCTAGTCCCGTTACTGCAAACTGGATAATAAAGCAGCAATCATTAACATAAATGGAAATAATAAATTCTGGAATGCGTTAATTGAAGTTGTTTCCATGTCATTGATTACTTTGCAGCGTTCTGTCCTATAGGCCGCAACGCTGCAAAGTAGTCATTTGTAGCGTTACGAGTAATTCACCAGAACGCTGATAAGTTGACATGATGACAAGTTGACAATTTATTACTTTTCCTTTGATTTATATATTGTTTAACAGAAATTAGACTGTCAGGTCAGTTATTAACCTAGTATCTTTGATTTCATTCTATTCTATCTACTATCCGAATTATATTAAATCGCATCAGGGATCCCATTGAGAGACTGCTCCGTGGAAATCACAATGGATTCCGTAAAGGTCGTGGGACCATGGAGCCCATTTTGGCACTTATAAGGATAATTGAAGATGTTGCCGTTATTCCCGACACCATGGGGGAAATCGCCGATGCTGGAGGCGGAACTTTTCAGACCACGGAATCCCGGCCAGTCACCGGATATTGGTAGTGGAGAAGGAATACGTTCTGAAATGCAAGATTGCGGTTGAGGAAAAGTTTCATTGGTTGGATATACTCTTTAATGTAACTTCCCTACAGTTGAACCTTGATTGAGAATAAGTTGGGCTTCCCCAAACCAATATACACCAAATATTCACAATAATATAACACGACAATATAAATCCCTACAGTACATTATTTAATTACCCACTGTACGCTCAGATTTTAGCCTAACTAATGTTCCCCAATTTCCCCCCGGTCCTAGTCTCGGTACCGTGGTGTCGGTGTCGGACGACCCTGTTGCGTGTCCGTCCCACCCTTCCCAAACCCCGAAGGGATCGGTTATCAGAAACCAGTACGGCTTGGCTAGGGGTCTGTCATGTCGGTGGACCCGTTTGCGTGTCCGTCCCACCCTTCCCGAACCCCAAAAGGATCAGTCATCAGGAACCAGTACGGCTTGGCTAGGGGTCCGTCGGTTCATTGCAGGGACCCAACCACCTAGGCTTTCCGAGTCCTTATTCAGGCTCGTAGTCGCTTAGGCAGCCGAGAAGCTGCTCCGAACAGTCGGTAGGCCAGTAGAGTCCAGTCCTTTGTCTTTCGACCCCGTTGCGTGTCCGTCCCAACCTTCCCAAACCCCGAAGGGATCAGTCAGGAACCAGTACGGCTTGGCAAGGGGTCTGTCAGCCCATCGTGAGCCCCAACGGTTGGTGGTTTTCCGAGTCCTTATTCAGGCTCGTACTAACGCCAGTCGTGGAACCCACTTCAGGAATGCAGTCCTCGTCAAACCCTTCCTCCGTTAGTCAGTCGATCTGTTCACGTGTCCATCCCACCCTTTCCGAACCCCGAAGGGATTGGTCAGGAACCAGTACGGCTTGGCTAGGGGTCTGTCGTCAGTTCCCGTCGCAAAGCCCTGACACAAGCAGCAGACTTTCCGATGTCCTTTTCAGGCTCGTAATAACTGCTGTTGGCCAGGGACCGCTAAGGGCAGTCCTTGTCCTTTAGACCTAGCGAGTTACCAAATCCACCTCTACAGGCAGCAGGAAGTTGGCTAGGCCTAATAGTAATCAGGGAAACCTGAATACTGCTTAACTTTTCCTCCCACCCCTGGCTCTTAAATACATGAAATGAGTCCCGTACCTCGTAAGTCGCCCCAATATTCGCCCATAAATCGCCCCCAGTCCATTGAATGTGCCCAAAACCCATGTTCCCGCACCCAGTAGTGATATCGGAATATTCATTTAAAATAAATCCAATGGCGTATGGTATGGAGGCGCTCCGGGAACAAAAAATACCCGCACGCCATCTCTTGCGCGATATTCCGAGCGTTTCTCCGTACTTTGGTCTTTACGTGGTTGTTTGCGTAGGTTTCGAACATAACCATATTCCCCATAGCGGTTACATCCTTCGTGGGACACTTTATATTGCAGCGGGGGCTAGCGGAATGTCCACGGAAACCGCATGTTGTGCAGAGGTTATAGAGGGTTGGACAAACTGAAACATCATGTCACGATGTCGCGCAGTAGGGACAATACAGTATCCCGAGGAGCTGGAGGCACGAATCGGTTACTCGATTTCTTCTACTGTGTGGGCACTGCTCCGAACCGCAGTCTCCGCATATCTCTAACTGCATCTCCCAGCCGAAGAATATCGGAATCGGGACACCGACGTAAAACTCGAGTCATCGGTCGCTTTTTGGAATATTCGCTGTGGCCGGTAGCCCGCGAAAAGCTGTGCTTTGGCGTAGTATGTTCTTGTTTCTATAACCTTCTTTATGTCCTGCCGGTCTCATTTCGGATGACCGTTTCTGGCGGTGGATCCATTCGGTCTGCTCGGCGTACCATTGAGTAAGTCGCATAGGATCCTGTTGAACGGAAGGGGTAGTTGCCATTGCTGGTCGGCGAAGAGGTGCTGGGGTTTTCGATGGAGGGATTCCGAAGAGATCTTTGGGAGTCGGCGCAGCGTTGGGACCCTTTTCAACCAGTGTCGCTGAGCGGGTCCGTTGGGTGCTGGTACTCGGAATCTCCGAAGACCAGTCTTCGCCACCCGGGAACGGATATGGAGATAACCTCTAACATATGAAGCCGAAGTCATTCAACGCGAATGTAGTGACTAACTCCCTCGCGGGGCTACTGGAGCCAAGTGGGGTGGAAACGCCTGCTTCCATCACAGGTTCGGCCAAGGCAACCCACTTGGTGGCCGGTTTGTACGCGATTTCCGGATCGAGTTGTCGTTTTGGGGTGGACAGTAGAACACCTTCCTGTAACCATAATTCCTCCCCCTCCGAAGAAATCAGTGGTTCCTCCGCACCGAGGAGATCGGTAATCGTAGGGATGTCGAACGGCCCATTCTCGTCCCAGGAAGCGATGACGGTGAGCGTTTTTGTCTCTCCCGGTGAAATATTCTCGACCGCTTTGAACGCATGGTTAATAACTTCGTTCCACTCATAGTCGATAAGGGAATTAGGAACCACCGTAATGAGGCTATCGAGAGTTTTACAGATAAACTTAGCAACTGTGTATGATTCCATAACGACGTAGATATAGTTCCGTCGCTCCGGATGCTCCCACTTGTGGTGGATCGTCCACTTTCTTTCAACGTCCTTCCAGCGACTCTCTCACTCACTCTTTATTTCTAATCCAGGGTATCCACCATATATCTTATTATAGTCCTGGAATTTCTGGGGTTTAAAAATCTATGCCGCCGTTTGCACTGCGAGGTAGCCGATACCGGATTTCGTCCGTCTCACCTCTCGGAGTCCTCGCAGGAATTCGGCGGATCGTAACCAGGCTAATAGTGTCTGGGTGTCGACACAATGACCAATGTCGTTGAGATCTTCTCGACGGTCTCTTCCAAAGTGAGCATTCGCGTAGTCATTTCGGACGTCCGCCTTTATATCCGACCCGATTTTAATGATGTCGAAGTCGAATAGGATCTTTTGGATCTCAGGTGGTAGTAGCCAGATCGCTCCGGCTGTCCTCACCTCCTGTCTGGGTGTCGGAAATATTCGACATACCAACACCAAACCGTCCAGGGTACCGAGGACGACGACCAAGGATCGACCGTATTCCTTCGTCACATACTTCTCCTGGTAGTCGTCGCATTCTGGATAACTGATATACGTTCCTCTCGCAGCGTTGCCGTACACTCCGCTAGGTTTCCCCAGTAGGCAAGGTACGTACTCTTGTCGTCGACAAAACTTTGACATCGCGCCAACGTAATCGCTTTCGAGGTGGGCATCGCGTTTCCCTCGTTATCGTATATCAAACATCGGGATTTGTAGGCGCTTTGCCGGAACGTTTCCCAGTACAACAACTCATCCCCTCCGGTTGCCTTTGCGTTCCGAGTTCTTTTCAGTCTCGTACTAGCATCGGACAACCGGAGGTCTCGTAGATTCCGGGAATCTGGTCCCTCTCGCCCGGAGAATTTGACGACTCGCACATTCTCATTTATCAGGGCGTTCCATTTTGTATCAAAGTTAGGGGATCCAGGTTGTGGATATTCCAGTAAATCTATCGTATTACGTAGTTCGCCGATAATTTGGCAATTTGGGTCCATATTTTCGATTATGTCCGTTGCAAATTTACCTCAGTTAATTATAAATCCAGAAAGTCTGATACTATAGTGACTGCAGAATAATTCAGTTTATTTGTAATTCAGTTTATTAAATATCATTGCTATATAGGCATCTACCATCTTATTGCTAATACATTCAGCATTTACAGTTACTATAGCTATACATTAATATCCAACCAGTTTTGACTTTTTATGTCCTCTTTTTTTTTCCAATTCTTTTCTTTCTACATTTTATACATTTTTTTTTTTTGTCTTTTTACTCATTACTCATTGTACATTTAATTTATTTCAACGCATATTTCATCATTTAGTTCCACCATTTCATCATTTATCTCCACATTTATTTCACATTTCATTTATTTCCATTTCATCATTGGGGTTATATCCCCCGGCTATCATCATTTGTTATAAGCGCAGCACCAGGGTGCGCATCATTACATTTTCATCATCATACACGTCATGATTCAGTTTATAGTATTGTTGTCTGTTTCTTTTCATCATTTACAACTACATTAAACCATCTTCTTTGGGAAATTTTCGTTGTGGAAGGGGTGTCACGCAGCAATTTGGGATCTACAGCTGGGCTAGTTACACCGCCTACGCCCCAAACTGCACACGTAACGGACAATGAAGATGCTGGAAGTGAAGTCACGTGGAATGCACCAGGGACCCTCCAGAATAACACTCCCATTAACATAAAGCTCAGCCGACGAAGTCATGTGGGATGGGTTTACGCAACATTCTGGGATCTACAGCTGGACTAGTTATACCGCCTACGCCCCAAAATCCACGCATCGGTCCCACCAGAATAACGCGACTGAGAAACATAAAACCTCTATCGACGAAGTCATGTGGATGCACCATGGACCCACCAGAATAACGGGATAGCGCGGATTGCGCGGCAATCCGGGATCTACAGCTGGACTAGTTACACCGCCTACACCCCGAACTGTGCACGCAACGGACAACACAATACAATACAATGGATACAATGAATTCCACTTCAAATCTTTTCCATTTCCAATAATCCAATATAGTTGGTCCCGATGACCAAAATCAGGGTGAACAATACATAAACGACCCTGCATCAGTCGAAACATCTGCAGGGTGACGCTGGACTCCACATAACACACGAGGAAACACAAATACCATTGCGTGGTTACAGTTGGTTTAAGGGGGGTCCATTATCATTGTCAGTAAATCACATTTAAAGGAGTTTGTCAACAGGATGAGAAGGGTTTAAACGGGTTTAGCATTGTCACCAATGTCTGCAACAGGATCCTGAGTAGGGAACTTATCACCTCTCGTAGAGTCACCGCTGTCATTGCCTTCAAGAAAGCACAGCCTCTGGATAGGGCGTTGGTAGTGGCCCTTTGCCGTTCGTATTGTCACAGTTCTCGCAAGTCCGTCTTTACTTGGAGTTATCCCCGCGACTCGCGCCAAAGGCCAGTGGACGCGGTCTTTAAGGTCTTCCTTCACTAGCACCATGTCACCAATTGCGACATTCCTATAGGTGTTGTTCCATTTCCTCCTGGTCCGGAAGGTTATGAGGTACTCTTGTGCCCAGATTCTCCACCAATGCGCTGCCAACGCTTGGGCCTTCTTCCAATTGGTATTTCTTGCGATATCGTTGGGATCCGGAAACATCGTCTCTGGAAGAATGTGGGTTTTGGGTCTTCCGAGTAGATGGTTAGGAGTGAGAGGCTCCAGGTCTGTGGGGTCATCGCGGATAGGTACGATGGGCCAGTTGTTCAGGGTAGCCGTGATCTCGCAGAATGTCGTGCGGAGGGTGTCGTGGGTTACCCGGGTGTCTCCTAATGCGACGCGCATGGATCGTTTTACCAAGTCGATGAGCTTCTCCCACACTCCGCTCATATGGGGTGCTAAGGGTGTTTGGAAGTGCCACTGGATATAGTGTTCCCTCCAGACTTGGGATGCGGTGTCTTCGGTGAACCATCCTTCAATTGCCTCTCTAAGTTCTCTTTCTCCTCTCACAAACTCTTGTACCGTTATCGGAGTACATATGACGACATGTTCCATTGTTCGCCACGAACCGACGCAGGGCGTTGATAAATGCGTGTTGCGTAAGGTTCACCACAATGTCTAGGTAGATCAAAAATCAAATATCAAATAAATATTATTCAAACAAAATTTTTTTAATTCTAACCATAATTAATATTAATACAAAATCCAGAATATAACAACATCATCCATCTATTTACTGTCACGAAAATTACACAAAAAGGAACAATAATATATTTATTGTGTATCAATGTGCGGATGTCTGTACTGTACTGCAATGAAACCTCACCAAACTTCCGTCGCCCCCCAGCACTAAAGGATTTCCTCCAACTCCCGTCTATAGAACTGAGAGACCACGGTTTCTTCTTATCGTCCAGTGTGTCTGGCGAGAGATTGCACAACTCCATTGCAGAGAAATTACTCACTAAATCATTTACTGACATCCTGAAATAGACATTATTATATACTCAATAAAAGGGGTGTTTTAGCTTTTTTATCACTATTTGTAATTGAGTTGAGTTAAGGGATTATTATTAATCAAAGCATAACTATAAAGGCGTGATTGAGCATAACTCAAGTACAAACAAGCTCAGTCGTTAGTAAATCAGCCTCATTAAATATCCAGACACACACAGCCAGACACACACAGCCAGACACACTGGAGTACGTTTTATTTTAATTTTGAATTCTGTGAATATAGAACAAAACAGTACATAAATAACTATATATTTCTTACATATGGTAAAACAAATAGGCATTATTTAATATTTTAGGCATTTAAGGTTAACTAATTGGGCCGATTCGACTCACCAGCTAAATAATTAAGATGAGTTAACTTACCTAACTAATTGGGTCTATTAGAATTCACAGCAATTTAAATAAGTCGATTTGACTCACCCACCAGCTAACTAATAGTCGATTTTGACTCACAAACCAGCTAACTTAATTGAGTCGAGTTTGACTCGCCAGCTAACTAATTAACTCCAGTTGACTCACCAGTTGAAGCTAATTGAGTTGGGATAACTCACCTAACTAATTGAGTCGAGTTGACTCACCAGCTAACTAATTGAGGCGATTTCATCTTTTATATTTTTACACTTACACTTATTTTACACTTTTATATTGCCCTAGACCTAAGGCAGGTAAAGATGGCTCCCCAGCATTTGATGTTGGATCGTCGCTCGATGACTGTGAATGGTCCGAAACAGTCTACTCCGGTTACGTAGAACGGTGGGGAATCGGACTGTAGATGTGTGGCGGTGGCGCTAGATATCTTCTGCAGGAAAAACAACGTTTTAACACTTTCGGGATCAGTGGCTGGATGTGGGTGATCCAATATCTTTGCCGTATATTAGCCATAATCCAGTTCTGTCCTGCGTTATGGTTTTCCTCGTGACACTGTTGGATTAATAGCTTGGCTAGTGTTGACGTTCCGGGCAGAAGCGCTGGGTATTTCACTTTGTATTCAACCGGGGCGTTTGCCATCCGGGTATTCAGTCGAATCAGTCCGTCTTCTCCCATCATTGGTCTCAATTGGTAGACTGGACTGTCCGGTTTCAAGGTCTTGCCCGCACTGAGTTGTTCCCACTCGTCGGGGAAACTTACTTTCTGGACATATCTAACAATACATTTATCCGCAATGATGAGTTCTTGTATACTTCATTGAACTATCGGTTTGTTGTCTTTCCACCGCAGGAAGTTGCAAAGTGTTATGACGACGTGGTGGATGAGACGTCTCATCGAGGAGGTTCGCACGATCAATAGTTGTAAAGACGCCGCTGGTTGCGTGATAGTCGCGACATTATAGTGCCTGCCCGAGACCTTTGCAGGCTCGGTCAGACAACTATAGATCTCCACTGCGGCGCTTCTATGGACTTTACAGATTTCCTTGTCGTCTCCGGAGTATTTTCCACTATCGAGTTCGGGATCAAATCGGGTACTCCAGGTTAATTGTGGCTGCTGTAGGAATTCCGGGCTGGTGAGCCAGAGTTTTCTTTTACCGAGCTGTCGTGGGGTGGCGCCTCTGCTCGACAAGTCTGCTGGGTTTTCTTTCCCATTTACATGGTGCCACTGTTCTCGGCCGGTGCACTGTTTTATCTCTGTGGCTCGGTTCACTACGAACGTGGTGTGTTACCATGATGGTGAGTGGAGTTAGTAGAGAACGATACTCGAATCGACCCAGAAATGTTGCGATTCGATGGGGATTCGTAGATTCCACATGACCATGTGATTCTGTCTCACTGCCCAAACTGCGGCCTGTAGCTCAAGTCTCGGTATCGTGGCTACGAATTCCCCGGATACTGTCTTAGCCTTAGAAAATAAGAAGCTCGTATCGCCGTTTCCATCTTGACTTAGTCTTTTTAGAAAAGTGACTACGCCGATTCCGGTATTTGAAGCATCTGAGAAAGTGTGGAGCTGGAAGATATCGGTGGGTAGTTTATCGAGGAAGAACGGTCAAGGGATCCCCATAAGATGTAGATGTTCGAGTTGTTCCGTCCACTTTCTCCATTTGACACTGAGGTATGGGGGGAGTTCTTTGTCCCATCCCAGTCCTTCTATCCACATTTCCTGGATCAGATTCATTCCGGCCAAGGTTACCTGAGATATGAAGTTTAGTGGGTCGAATATTGCACTTTTTATAGACAAACATCCCCTTTTCGTCATGGGCTTGGGTAGGGGGTTATATTTGAAGATAAATTCATCCAATTCTATGTCCCATTCAATGCCGAGTACACGGTGATCCACATCCTCGGAATACATTTTATTGTCGTCCAGTCTGATTTCTTCCAGAAACTTTTCCACAAGTGTTTTGTCGTGGGATCTGAACTTTACGAGGGGGAAACCTCCTCTCTTTAAACATTCCACCATCCCCATCGCTAGCTGATATGCCTCGTCAATATTATCGGCACCGGCGCATCTGTCGTCCATGTAGAAGCATTCTCGGATGGTTTCTATGACTGTCGGAGGGAACTCGTTTTCGCACATAGTCGCTGTTTTCTTCAGCATGTCACTACATGCTACCGGCGAGTCCTTAGCGCCGAAGATCCTGACGATCATGCGCATTACGTCCACATCCTTCAATGTGAGTTGACTTAACTCCTGTGGAGTTAATGTTTTATCCGTCCATAATATATGCAGACAGTCTGAGTCTTTTTGTAGCGTTCGGACCTGGTGAAACATCGCTTTGATGTCGCATGTGAATGCTATCCGGTTTTCCCTGAACCGGATCAACACGCCGATAAGTGTACTGTATATGTTGGGCCCTGTATAGAGTTGGCTGTTCAGGGATTCGCCTTGATACATAGCAGCAGCATCATTGACTACTCGGATTTTACCACATAGTGGGTTGGGGGATAATATGTCCGTCTACCCCCTTGCAGTTCATTCCGGGGTACCATTTCCGCCAATCCATCTTCTAGATATCCTTTGATTACATTATTATATTTCTCCTTTATCTTGGGTTGGTAATTTAACCGGCGTAGGATTCCTTTGAGCCGCTTAAGGGCCATGTTAGCATTATTTGCCATCGGTTTATCTGGGTCTTTCCATAGCATGGGTGAACACCAATGTCCGTCTTTGAACGTGGCCTGATCAAGGACGTCAATACAATATTGATCTTCCTCGGATGGGTTATCGTCCTTTTCAGCAAACTCTTGGGTCTCTAAATTAAAGTATTTGGTCATCTCCTGCTGGGTTTTCTCAGTCTCAAGGAATAAGTCCTCGTCCAGGTCTGTTGCTGAACAATAACCCACGGATGTTGCATTCTCTTTAATCTGGCATTTAGGGAGATATGTATAAGTGTCTGTAGTCTCCTCTTAGATGCAGCAGAGTGTCCAACCCATGATCGTGCGTTCGGCATAAAAGCCGTCATCCGGCTTTACAGATCGGGCGACGTCTCCGGTGGGTATGTGTAATTCCGGTGTGTCTAGTCCGATCAATAGGGTGATTCGGTTCACGTCCAACGGTGGACATCATAGGTCTACATCTTCCCGGTCTATCTGTATGAGGGGTGCGTATTCAGCTGATTGTCGGAACTGCACTCGGAGATCGGTGTGTACCAAGGCGTTCTTGATCATCAGCTTGACCGTCTCGTAACACTTCATGGCTACTTCCATCTGGAGCTGCACCTCCCCGGACTCTACTTCTCTATGGTCGGTGATAGTTTGTATGGGCCGTTTGCAAGGTTCGTAGTCTAGGCCGAGTTGATCGAGGAAATCCCAGTCGATGATGGTTCCGTCCGACCCGTTGTCGAGGAACGCGAGCGTTGTCAAGGATTTCCCGACCCCTTTAATTCTTACTGGTATTACTTTGGCGAAGACCATGTAACGGCGATTTATAAGGTTGATCATAGCTGAGATATTTGTCAATTGTGATACATCGGTGGAGGTCTTAAACGGATTGGTTTCCCTCCGTTGAATCGTTCGAGTTCCTTTAGAGACGTGGTTCGTTTCTCCTCTTCGTTTGGCTTCGATCCGAAAGGGGATGATGGTGAAGTCAAAGTTTGCGGGGATATGGAGGAGTGTGTGATGATGTAGGTCATTACAGACCGCGCAGCACGATCTTTGGTCGCAATCCCGAACATAGTGACCTGTTCCAAGACACCAGAAGCATCCTCGGTGTTTCATTATCGCCTCGAAGCATGGGACGATTTCGGCAAACTGGAACTTTCTGCAGAATTCCACCTTATGTTTCTCTCCGCAGAAGAGACAGAGAAGGGAGATTGTGGTGCCTTCCCTTTCGGGTGCCCAATTTGCAAGATAACACGCCCATTCCACGGCTTATGTCGGTTCCTCGTAGTCCTCGTAATAAATAATAATAATAGTAAATAATTATATAATAATATTTAATATATAATATATAATAATTATAATTTAAATAATAATAAATAAATATACCAGTTTTAGTGCGTCGGTTATATCCGTTGACCCAATCTGAGCGAAGAACCGTTTCTTGAATCCGAGGTAATCGACGGGGTCTCCTTCGAAGGTGCGGATCTCCATCTTGGGCATGGCTAGGCGGTTTTCCAATGCCCGGATAATGCCGACGTCATCTGAACTAGAATGACTAGGAGGGTTATAGTTATTAGCACTCTCTCACATGCATGATGGATCGATGAGAGGTGGAGTTTTAATGATGACGCATTTACGGATTTGTGGTGTGGATGTAAACGGGTTGTTGGATCGAGGGGTGGCGTCCCGTTCCGAGTCCCTTTCAGGCTCGTACTTGGGAACGCTCGGTACTGTGGGGTTGGATGGGAAATAACGTTCCTCATTCTTAAGCGTAACCGGGGGGGGGGGGGGATGGAATACTGGTGCTTGTGCCAATAACGTAGACTGTATGGTTGGCGGGAACTTGGGTTTCGGGGGTTTCGCCGCCGGTGGCGTAAATGACTTCTCTAATTCTGGGAACGGGATTGGTTAATAGTTCTGTTCTATAACCCTTTCCCAGTCCTCATATAGTTGGAGATCCCGTTCTATGATCCCGTCCCGCTTCGTATTCCGCAAGTTTCGCAATATCCGCATTCTTTTTGTGGAGGAGAATCGCTTGGGCCTCAGCATGTTATTTATGCATTTCTGCCTCCATTTTACGTTGTTCGGTATCTAGTTCGGCCTCACGTTTACGTTGTTCGGCCTGTTGTTCGGCCTCTCATTTACGTTGTTCGGCTGCTAATACATCCTGTTCCATCTGCAGTTGAACATATTCATCTTCCATCCGAGCTTTGAGGGCCAATGCCCTCTGTTCTCGTAGCTGATCACGGAGTGGCTGACCCCCTTGAGAACTGCGCGTTGAACCGGATCTCTCGCTCCTAGCGCTGGAGTGCTGGTGTCTTGAGGACCTCGTTCTCTTTCGATGAATCGCTGTCCTGGTGCTGGAGGTTCGCATCGATTCTGCATCTGTTCTTTCAGTTCTCTTATAGTACTGTTCCTCGTAGCCTCTCACGAGGCTGAGGGTCCTCCGGTGTTGTTTGCGGAACTCATCTAGATGTACAACGTGTTCTTATAGTCTGGGGTACTTTACATAATCGGTGGCGGGGATGAGTTCTTGATACGCTTGTATCATCCTCTCATATCGTTGTAAGATACTTCGGATATTCTCTAGCTGAGTTGGTATCTCGTTGAGGGGGGTTTTGACTCCCTTGAGTTGTTTCTCTATACGTTGATACGCTTGAGTGACTCCGCCTTTGAGAGCGCCTAGTCGACGGGTCATGTTCTTGACGTTCGGTATCTCATCGGCTTCCGAGTCTGTGTGGGGGTACATCTCATCGGACGTTATTCGTTGTCATTCTAGCGCCTCGTTGATAGCTAGATATGCAATGTCGTAAAATAGTTCCTCGTAGGTCTCAGACTCAGCCTGGACGACCCAAACGGTAATCCTGAATCGTCCAACGTTTGTTCCTTGTACTTCGACTTCGACGTGCCAGATTCCTGGCTCAACTTGGATTATATCAATGGGTGTGATCGATACTTCCATTCCCTGTTAACAACTCTCTAGATATGATCTGCCGACTACGATTTTATTAGTTCGAGTTTGTCGATTGATTAAACCACAGCTTTGTCTTAAACCAAATACCAGAGTTTCCTTGTAGTGCGTGCTGGGTAAGCATGGAGAGAGTTTGAAGAGTATTGTAGGATTCCCAACTTCCACCAGTTGAAGTTGGCCGCGTCTTATTCTCAATTTTGACAGCCTGTCAAAATTGAATCCCTTATTCTCAATTTTGTTGCCGTTATTCCCGACACCATGGGGGAAAACGCCGATGCTGGAGGCGGAACTTTTCAGACCATGGAATCCCGGCCAGTCACCGGATATTGGTAGTGGAGAAGGAATACCTTCTTAAATGCAAGATTGCGGTTGAGGAAAAGTTTCATTGGTTGGATATACTCTTTAATGTAACTTCCCTACAGTTGAACCTTGATTGACAATAAGTTGGGCTTCCCCAAACCAATATACACCAAATATTCACAATAATATAACACGACAATATAAATCCCTACAGTACATTATTTAATTACCCACTGTTCGCTTTGGATTTTAACCTAACTAATGTTCCCCATTTTCCCTCGGTAGTAGTCTCGGTACCGTAGTGTCAGTGTCGGTCGACCCTGTTGCGTGTCCGTCCCACCCTTCCCGAACCCAGAAGGGATCGGTCATCAGGAACCAGTACGGCTTGGCTAGGGGTCTGTCGTGTCGGTGGACCCGTTTGCGTGCCCGTCCCACCCTTCCAAAACCCCGAAAGGATCGGTCATCAGGAACCAGTACGGCTTGGCTAGGGGTCCATCGGTTCATCGCAGGGACCCAACCACCTAGGCTTTACGAGTCCTTATTCAGGCTCGTAGTCGCTTTGGCAGCCGAGAAGCTGCTCCGAACAGTCGGTAGGCCAGTAGAGTCCAGTCCTTTGTCTTTCGACCCCGTTGCGTGTCTGTCCCACCCTTCCCGAACCCCGAAGGTATCCGGTCAGGAACCAGTACGGCTTGGCAAGGGGTCTGTCAGCCCGTCATGAGCCCCAATGGTTGGTGGTTTTCCGAGTCCATATTCAGGCTCGTACTAACGCCGGTTGTGGAACCCACTTCAGGAAGGAAGTCCTTGTCGAACCCTTCATCCGTTAGTCGGTCAACCCGTTCGCGTGTCCATCCCACCCTTCCCGAACCCCGAAGGGATCGGTCAGGAACCAGTACAGCTTGGCTAGGGGTCTGTCGTCGGTTCCCGTCGCAAATCCCTGACACAAGCAGCAGTTTTCGATGTCCTTTTCAGGCTCGTAATAACTGCTGTTGGCCAGGGACTGCTAAGGGCAGTCCTTGTCAGGTGAGGACCTTCGAATACGTAAGGGAAAAGCATGGGCAGCCTTGAATAGGCTTTCCAGGATTTGGAATTCAACGAGAATTAATCGGAAACTTAAGGTCCGATTATTTAGAGCAGCAGTAGTTCCGGTACTCCTCTATGGGAGTCCATGCTGTGCTCTAACTGCTGAGGACACCAAATCTCTGGATGGCACATTCAAAAGAATGCTACGCTGGGTTCATTGTGTCAAGTACAATGCACACATCTCCAACCAGACACTATATAACATTGGAGGTGTCTCATTGGTTCCCCCAAGCTTGACACTAGAACAAAATCGCCTCCGCTTTGCAGGACATTGCTTCGCCGTGAGGACCAGCCAGTGCATAATCTTGTACTTTGGCAGCCTCATGGAGTGAATAAGCATGGTGGACAGCCCATGACTTTCTTGAGACGCATCTTAAAGGATACTGGCCTTGAAGATGCGGATGATCTAGCAAATGTCATGGGTGATAGGGAGTTGTGGCGGTGCAATTTTGTCGATAAGCCGGCACAGCATTCTTAAAAATGCAGCTGCAATGCAGCATGCCGATCCTAGTAGTAGTAGTATCTACTATCCTATATATATTCTATCTCTATCCTATTTACTTAATATCGACAATTGTCGGATAAAGTTCCATATTATCACTCAAGATTTAAAAGTTTGTTGCAATCCGAAATTATATAAAACTATCTTGACCCGAAATTTAGAACTCTCTTCTACTAGATACTGGAATAAAATTGTCATTAGAAAACAGGTTATAACAAACGAGTAGGTGCACCCGGCGTACGCACCATAAGAACCCATTCCACACCTGCGATACCAGCGTTCTCATTTTAGTCTCGGCAACTCTTCAAGAACCAGTTTTTCCCTCGGGGTTCTTTATTTGAGATAATATAAAAACAGTGAATTGTTTTGCTGGAGGGAGAACACAACATATATCAACAAAAATTTATTATTAATACCTTATCCCTACACCCTATCCACATTTTTGAATTCAAAAGCAATTGTGTTATAGAGGTCTGTCTACAATGACTAATTTTCAGTTGAACCATAAATTTTGAATAATTCTCATCCTGACTTGAACATGTCATGTGATTATTTCCTTTATTTAATTTACTTTATCACAACCACTTTTTAATGTAAAAAAACGCTTAATATTAACCTTAATTTAATGTAAACATTTAATAATTATTATTTGATAAAACATAATAATACAAAGCGTGTGCACAGGTATTATACCCTCGATGATGCAAATTAATTATTCATACAAGACCACTATTATCTTATATTTGTGGTTAATAACATAAATTTCGACGTAATAATACAATGAAGAACGCAATAGAACTTGGAGAGAAAAGATCCTGATAATGTAATCAACATAATGGATGCTACGGTAAAATAAAGAAATGACTTTCCATTAACGAAATCTTCAAAAGGTGTATCATGTTGTCTTACACAATGAGCACCAATTTAGAAGCAAAATCTGTGTAATACACAATGTCGTCTAAGTATAAATCCGACTACGTTGAAGTCCAGATTAAACATCATCCCGTTGGTTGTTGCAGAGTAACGAAACAAACCCGATTAAGTCAATGAGCTAATGAACTTACTATTGACATTAATCAATCCAACAATGATTTTTATATTATCCATTTCTTCCAAATTAACTTTAACCCTATTAGTACCGGGCTATAAAATGTTGTACAAATACCGGGGAGGGGTCATATTGACCCCCCCCCCTCTAAAATCTACAAATGTTTACGAAAACGTCTGATTTTTTGTTTGTACGTAGGTATCACTTGTCTGGATCCGACCGAAAAAAAAAATTTTCGAAAAAATGTACTGGGGTGGTTATATTGCAGCACCAAAATTACAAGTAGTGCTCAATTTTCACAAAATTTGAAAGTTACATTTTCGGCTAATTATTTTTCAATACAGGTTTTCTGGGGTGCAAAATACATTAAAAAATATTTAAAAATGATGTGATTACTATAAATGGCTGTTTAATCCCCTCTGCGTAGGAAAAAAATGAAAAAAACAAGTAACCAGCACTTTTCAGTTAGAACACAAAATTTTTAATTCACTTATACGATGCTATAAATTCACATTTTCAGGTTTTCGAGGGCGCTGATTCTAATGGAATACATTTCTAATATGCCAGATCATTGCTACTTGTATTTTTCGGCGTAATTTGGCAAATTTTGGTGCTAGCACCAAATTTCGTACCCATCACCAAAAAGTACAAGTTTGCGATGTCCAGTGCTGTTTTTATTGTTTCCATCGGATTCAGGACCCTCATAAACCCCTATAATGCAAGAAACAAGGTGATACTATCTACTGATCAATTTGCATATTTTCCAAAATTTGGTGCTAGCACAACAATTTTCACCCACCGGCGAAAAATACAAGTTTGAGAACTCTTATGAAATTTTTACTGATTCCATTGAATTCAGAACCATCACAAACCCGTATAGCGCAAGAAACAAGGTGACACAATCAATTGATATATTTGATGGTTTTCAAAATTTGGTGCTAGCACCACATTTTGCACCCACATCCAAAAAATACAAGTTTGAGATGTTTAGTTCGATAATTATATATTCCATTGAATTCAGAACAGCCGTAAATCTCTAAAACGCAAGAAATAAATTGTCACAAGCAATTTTATCTATTAAATGGATTTTCAAAATTTCGTGCTAGCACCAAAATTTGCACACAGTCTCACCAAAAAATACAAGTTTGATACGCTTGGTGCAACTCGTATATATTTCATCGAATCCAGAACCCCAAAAAACCCCAATTGCGTAAAAAACAAGTTTCAAACAATCAATTTACAAAATTGACATATTTCAAAATTTGGTGCTGGCACCAAAATTTAGCATCCACCGAAAAAAACAAGTTTGAAATTTCTAAATCAATTTATATGAATTCCATCCAATTTCTAACACCAAAAAACCGGTGTAAATCAAAAATAGAGATGTTACAATTCATATTTAATGAAATGTAATTTTCAAAAAACGTCTCAAAAAAAGTGCCAAAAGTAGGGTTAAAAAATGGTGCTATAACTCGAAAAGTACCCAATATTTTTGAAAACGGTTTTCACTGCTAGGAAGACAATAGATTTTTAGGAAAAGTCATAAAATTTCAGATTCCCAACTGCGTTTGTTTCAGAATTATAATAAAAAAACCACTGGGGGGGGGTCATATTGACCCTCCTCCCAGGGTTTAATAGGGTTAAGTTGTACGAGTCTCTCCTGTCGGGAATCTCACCCTGTAATAATAAGGACTAATTTCATATTATTATGGACCTCGACGTTATTGGTAGCCTTTCAATTGTATTAATTAATTACATTTATATATTATTTTTTTAATTTTATATCAATTACAACATATCAATTAATTATTTTTTCTAAAGACTGAATAGTTTTTGTTAAAGACTTATTTAGCACCGGGTTTTCACCAGCGGTTTGCGAACACAGAGATTGAGAGCAAATATAATGATATAATAATGAGCAGAACACTGTGAAGTACACATCATTGTCCTATAACAAATAAACATATTTAAATTTTGTAATAAAATTGAAAATTTTAGGATGTCCAGTCTATGCGTAGCGAATTCACCTACGCACAGGAATATTTAAGACATCAGAATAAAATAGATACTGCGATAATAATAGTTATGATATGGCGTGTTTGGATTGCAATATAAACCATATATTGACAAGAGTATAAAACAAATCAGACAAACACGAAGTGGGGACTTCGCGCAGCACGAAGTTGGCGAAGCCTTAGCGAATTGACACTGTTAGGGGGTGGGTCAATTTATGCAAATAGTTGTCGTTGTCACGTTGGCCCTCTAGCGGCAGACTGGAGAACTGCAGATGGATTCGCCTCCTTTGAAAGTCACAGCTAATGGTCTAATACATATCTGCCAAGTTTCAGCTTAAACGGATTAAAAGCAAAGAAATGGGAGGGCATTTAATGTTTAGACATGTGGCCCTCTAGCGGGAGACCATTGCACTGATGGTGTCTGAAAGTCTCTCAAAAATCTCACCTTTTGCACATATTGATACCTACAAATTTTCAACTTGGCAGCTTTAAATCCGACAAAGTTATTAGCATGTCAAAATCGTAACGACGACGACGACGATAACGACGACGACGACGACGACAACGACGACGACGACAACGACGACAACTATTTGCATAAATTGACCCACCCCCTAACAGTGTCAATTCGCTAAGGCTCCGCCAACTTCGTGGCTCGCCCCACAAACAAATCATGCATTGGGCACTGCCACCGCAGGGCGACGAATCTATTACGATATATCCTTTTACATTAATCTAGTTTTTAAAAACATTAAGCCCAGCAACTTACATAAAATAACCTCGCCTATTTTTTAAGGATACAGGTTTGTAGAGTACAGTATTGAAGAGCTGACAGTTTTATGTAGTGACATTGTATTGGACTGACATTGTAGTGTTCTAGTTACGCACTGGCACGACCCGGATTCGAACACTAGACTAGTCAACACTAGTCAGCATATTGATCGATTGACATTGATCGATTGAGCTGATTTTCTACTATCATCATCGGCATTGCGGATGGTATCAACTTGCTTATTGATGAATAAGCAGAAAACCTATGACACATCTCCAAGTTGACACTGTATATCACTTGAAGGTGTCTCATAAGTCCCACCACACTTAAGATTTGAACTAAACCGCTTCTGCTTTAGAGGACATTGCTTTTGCGATGAGAACCGGGACAATCATTACATGATCTTATGCTTTGTGTGAATCAGGGAGAGCAGAAGCAAAGGGGGCATCCCATGACTTTCTTAATAATCCTCATAAATTACACTAAAACCTTGAAAATAAAGATAATCTTGCGAAAGTCTTGAGTGTTAGATTGTTGTGGTTTAGTGAAATTTTATTTAAAACTGACATGGCATTCTTAATGAAAGCAAAAAATTGCAGCATGCTACAGTTGTTATAGATTTAACAACACACTGCATATCTCTACATCCAAACTTTTATATTCAGTACTAGACACGTTCGTGGGGCCTTCGCGCAGCACGAAGCCCAGTTATGAGATACAAATTAAAATTGAGCGGATGTATCACAAAATCAGGTTTTGAGAAATTTACCTACACCACCTATCAATCAAAAAAAGGGGGACAGTACGTGTTCACCCCTTTTAATCTGCACCCCCCCCCCCCCCCACCCTTCCCACCTACCGATGCCTTCAATAGGCGAAGCCAGGTATGGTTTATAGGAATATAATCAACGCAGTAGGCATTACTCGTCTTCATTATTATAAACGTCGTTGTGCTCGTCCTGTTTTGTATTAAAACATATTTCCTAAACGTAGACTGACGGACGAGTTTTATAACTACTGATGCCTTCAATAGGCGAAGCCAGGTATGGTTAATAGGAATATAGTCGACATAGTACTCGTCTTCATTATATGCCTCGTTGCACTCGTCGCTCGTCCTGTTTTGCATTAAAATATTTTTTCTAAACGCAGAATGACGATCTTTATACAGTTATAACTATGCGAAGTTTCGAAACTGTGCCAGTAACTGCTGATATATCTTGTGGAGATGTGTGATACAACGCCAACGCATCGTATGCCGATGTAGTAATATTTGTATTGAAATAATATTAAATCAATGTACACTCTTAGCTGCAGTGAAAAATTGTAGCTAATTTCATAGGATACATATAAAATAATAATATTATTTTTAAGAACATTAATTTTACTACTTTGCAAATATTCAATTAAAAAATAACCAGACAAATACATTGTGGAATAAACTATTTCATATACAAGCCTACAACAGCCATGCCATGGATAGTATTTGCTATTATATCTGTCATTTTACTAACATTTATAGCATAGCGGTCAATACTGTAAGAAATGAAATACAGGCAGGGTATGGTTGGAGTTAAGGAATGCTGTCTGGGTTGCATTAGCAATAGGCCTACTGCTGCCTATTACAGACAATTCCCCTCTGGTAAGGCTACACCAACAACTCCCAGCAGCTAGCAGCTCTACATCCCCGCAGAGACTATGTGAGTGAGTGAGCCTTAGCGTAGGGGTACCATTAATCAACCTGTGGGGCGAGCCACGAAGTGAGTGAGCCTTAGCGTAGGGGTACCATTAATCAACCTGTCGTTCTGTCGCTTTTTTTGCGGTGTTCAATTTTGAACGTTCATCATAACTCGATCAATCCTCGAGGAAATGTAACCAAACTTGGTACACAAATAGTCTGTCAAAAGTTTAGAAATTTTCCAAGTTGAATTTGCTTGGGGCCTTCGTGCAGCACCAGTGTAACTGTCTTACAGTTATAATAAATGTATTTATCCAAAATTATAACGCTTGACATCAGCAGGTTGCTAGGAGACTAAATCAGCCGGGTTTCTAGCAAATCACGAAGTTACAGTACTGCAGTACTACCATTGTCGCCTGTCTGCCTGTACCGGTACTATACTCAATGTGAATCAGGTATCTAAATCAGGTATCCTGCAATCAGACAATAGAGCAATACTGCAATGCCATACTGTATTCGGTGTTTTACGGTACTGGCTGACTGGTACCGCGGTACCGGTGCAGTGATTATAGATCACGTATACTGGTACAGGACAGGCCACAGGCCTAATTCTGTAGGCCCTATAGCCATGCTATGCTATGCACTGCAGTGTGGACTCTGGAGTGCTGGACTGCGGTCCTGAATTAGATTGGAGGGTCCGTTGGTGCCGTACCGCCCTACTACTGTCAGACTGTAGAACCGGACTGGTAGCAACTGCCAACTACAGAACTACCGGTACGGTACCGGTACTGAACTACGACAGCACTATACCGCATTTCTACGCTCCTGTCAGCGACGGAAGGAAATGAATTTCTTCATTTGCGGTTTCTACTCTTGTTAACGGTTAAATATGTTAATTAAAGACTGTGTATTGGTACGACTGACGGCACCGGCAACTGGTATAATCAGATGTAGATGTACATAGGCCTACCAATCTGCCAATACAACAATAGCAATAGGCCTACCCCTACCAACCGTCCATCGACTCGGCAACTGCAACAATGGAAGTTATGCGAACTACCCAACTGACTGGCATTCTAAGATCAGGTACCCACTACCAGAGTCTACCCAGCTGCCCAGAAAAGTGTTGGAATTGAAATCAAACAACTCACCACCAAGCCCGCCTCTGTCTGTTGACCTCGACTTTCGGTATCTCTGCCGCTACGGGCAAACTGGACTAACCGTAACCGAGGATGAAATAATCCGGTTTTTTTATCTCATTCTGCCATCACCCAGTGTCCAGCGGTGTTGAAATTGACACGCATTGTACAAGCAGTAGGCCTATTGCTCCGAGTTTCCGGCTGGTCGGGTGCAACTACTGCATCTACATTGCCACACTATAACTCATGAGGAATGAGTGCTGCGTAGACTATATTCCTATAAACCAAAACGATACCTGGCTTCGCCTATTGAGCGCATTATAAAGATCGTCTACGTCTTCGTTTAGGAAAGATATTTAAATACAAAACAGGACGAGCACAACGAGACTTATAATGAAGACGAGTACTGCGTTGACTATTATTATTATATAAACCACCTGGCTTCACATATTGAACGCATCCCTTGTTATTATTATTATAAAGATTGTCAGCCTGCGTTTAATAAATATATTTAAATACAAAACAGGACGAACTCAACGAAGCTTATAATGAAGACGAGTACTGCGTTTATTATATTCCTATAAACCACATGGCTTCGCATATTGAACGTGCGATTGGAAATAAGTTTGTGCTACCCTTCCACCCTGTCAGCCCGTGGGTGGTAGATGTCGCGGTTATGTATTGGTTGGTGGGAAGGGGAGGGGGGGGGGGGGGGGGGTGGTGCAGATTAAAAGGGCTGAACACATAGTGTCACCCCTTCTTTGATTGATTGGCGGTGTGGTTAAATTTCTCAAATACTGATTTTGTGATACAGTCGCTCAATTTTAATTTGTATCTCATAACTGGGCCTCGTGCTGCGCGAAGGCCCCACGAACATGTCGTTCTGTCATTCTGTTAATCTGTCACTTTTTTGCAGTGTTCAATTTTGAACGTTGATAACTCGATCAATCCTCGAAGAAATGTAACTAAACTTGGTAGACAAATAGTCTGTCAAAAGTTGAGAAATTTTCCAAGTTTAATTTGCTTGGGGCCTTTGTGCAGCACCAGTGTAACTGTCTTACAGTTATAATAAATTGATTTATCCAAAATTATAACGCTTGACATCAGCGGGTTGCTAGGAGACTAAATCAGCTGGGTTTCTGGCAAATTACGAAATTACAGTAAAACCATAGTGGCCTGTCTGCCTGTACCGATACTATACTCAATCACTAAATACTACAATACTAAACAATACTGCAATACCATACTGTGTTTGGTGTTTTACGGCACTGGCTGACTGGTGTAGTGATTATAGATCATGTATACTGGTACAGGACAGGCCAAATTCTGTAGGCCCTAATTAGCCATGCAGTGCAGTGCGGACTGCTGGACTGCGGTCCTGAATTAGTTTAGAGGGTCCATTCTGCCGTTGGCGCCATCCACCGTACCGCCCTACCTGCCTACTCCTACTACTGTCAGACTGTAGAACCGGACTGGTAGCAACTGCCAACTACAGAACTGCTACAGTACTGAACTACAACAGCACTATACCGCGTTTCTATGCTCCTGTCAGCAATGAAAGGAAATTAATTTCTTCGTTTACGGTTTCTGATCTTGTTAACGGATTAATATGTTAATTAAAGACTGTGTACTGGTATACGACGGCACTGGCCAACGTATACTACGACGGCACCAGCAACTTGAACTAATTAAAAACTATAATAGAATAGGGTATGTGGATTACATCTGTATAATTTTTAAGTATAATTATTTAAATCTTATACTGTAAAATAATTAATTTCCTTTAAAAGGCAGGTTGAAAATGGTGTTTTTACCATAATTAACTTAATTAATAATAATAATAATTTCTTTATTGATCCTTAAAACCAGAGAATTTATGATAAAAAATTGCACTGGGCATTCAATGTCACACACTAAATGATTATTTGGAACAATAGCATCAGTGTACAGGAGCAACTAAGTTACTCCTATGTATGTAATACCGGAAATAAGACATGTGTAAGTACAGTACATATAATAAATAAAAAAAAAAATTTAGTTGAGCACAAATATTACTACCCCCCCCCGAACCATGCAGAAACCTTGGTTTCGTTATGGAGCAGTTACACACCCCCCCCCCCCCCCCCCCCCCTCTGGCAGACAATAAAGAGCCTCCAGCTAAGTTACTTCTTCTCGACTGTATTTACTTAGAAATATATTTTTCAAATGTTGTTTAAAAGTTGCAAGGTTTGGTGACTTGATTACATCGATATGGAGCGAATTCCATAATTTTACCAATTTCACAATTATACTATCGTGACCAAACCTATTTTTAGATTTTGGAATAACGATATTCCCAGTTTGTGGATTTAACCTAATATTGTTTTTTGCTAAAAACGGCAGATCCAAAGTTTTAAAAGCTTCTATAAGCTTATGCATATATTTGTAAAAGTATATAAGCACATAATATTCTCGAACTGCAGAGAGTAACGGAATTTCGCCTTTCTGCCTCAACTCCGTTCCACTGCTGTCTGTAATTTTCTTCCCGAAAATAGTGCGTAATGCGTAATTTTGTACCTTTTCAAATTTATAAAGCAGTTCCTTTGAACCATGTTTGTCATGGAGAGACACAAGCAGCTGACAACAATAATTATGATAGGGCTTAGTAAGCGTTTTATAGTAGTAGGGTCTTCCTCCTCTCTGTGACAGTTAGACCTAACTGACACCCATTGGGTGTCATATGACACCCAATTATCACCCTATGGGTGTCATTGGGTGTCATTGGCGCCAGACTGTCTGGGTGACACCTCCCAATTAGGCTAATTAGACCCTAATTGACAGGTGTCATCAATTAATTAGTATAATTAAACCCTAACAGGTGTCATATGACTCCTAATTAGGGTTTAATTGATTATCCTAATTAATCAGACTGATTAGCGCCCTGACACACAATGGGTCATCAGTGATGTCTAACTGTCGCAGAGAAGGGGGAAGAGGGTGTCATAAGTGACACCGCAGCTCTTTTATTCATTAATACTTATTTATTTATATTTAATTTTAATTAATTATTTGTATTTATTTTACTTGTATTTATTCATTTGTACTTTATTTTAAATTAATTAATTGTATATATTACTTTTACTTTATACATTGATTTCTATTTTTAGATTAATTAGTTTTTATATTACCAACGAGATCACTATGACATAATGTCTATTTTTAACTTTATAATGGCTATGGTATACGGCTCCCTACTGGCAACTATCAACTGCGTTCATCGGCGGGGGCCCCTCCTCTGCCATCATTATTCATTAACTAGATACGACAGGCAGTGAATCTATACGTATACCCCCAAGGCAAATATAAATCAGCGGTCCCGTCTGTTAGCAGCCCCCTCGATGACTCACTAATAATCCCAATGCGGCCTTGACTACAGCAAATCCGTATATCGCCCAAGGCTAATGCTCAAGCGGCCCTCCATTGTTCCCACTATAGCCGGCGTCGCTTTGTCCCTTTCCTATATCCAGGCAGCCCGTATCATAACAATGAAGCGCCTCTAAACACGCAATCCTCTCTACTAATCCCTTTCCTTTGCACCAGACCTATTTACTAAAACGTTCTCTCAGAGAAGGCATCTTTCTCCTGAAAAAGGGTTAAACCAAGCGTTACTCGCGGAGACCAGCAACCCTATTAATATAAACAGTCTCTATTTAATAAAAACTGTTCTGACTATATCTTTTGTTATTGTTGATGTTCTTATATTATTTATTATTAATGTTGTTGGTAAATTATTTATCCGTTGTTGTTATATTATTTAATATTGATGTTGTCGGTAAATTATTTATTCTTGTTTCCCCATATTGTTTAAAAATATAAGATGTTTAACCGGTTATTTTTCATTTTTTCTCTACGATAATACATTATAACATTTATGATATATAACACACTCAATAATGAACATAAAACACTTAACAAGTAACACATAATATAATATAATTTATAAAAATTAAAGTTTAGATTTTTTCCTTCAACCAGCAGGCGAGCAGTCTCTCATTTTTATTTAAATCTTCCCCAAAAAAATTTAATGGAGTAGAAGTTTTTCCTCTTTCGTATAAATAAAATAAACAATAACCCCCACAACTAGTTCGCAGCGGGTGTTGAACAATCTGCCTCGTTCTAAACCACTTTTTAGTATTACGTAGCAACCAGTCCTCGATTTGCGGGGGTGGATATCGCGCGAATGAATCAAAATATTCACCACGGTCACAGTCTACGAAAATTGCAACCCAATGCATCCCAGGTAAATGAGCCGCTTGAGTATTTGATATGAAACTCATTTTTTTATTCTGCTTATTGGGTAGGCGATTTATAGGAAAAGACCCCTGATAATGTTCCCCTAAGGGGAAATTGTTTAAATCGTTAGAGTTTAACATTTTCTAGAAATTGATTTACACTTGTTTGCTTCACTCTTTCACATTATTCTAGAATATTGATACTGCCCCACTTTCACTAATATTTATCGTTCTATCGTATGCTGCCCACATTATAACATTTATTGTAGCTCCTAATGCATGACCAAATGAAATTTCAAGCCTCGCATTCCCAAAACGATGCATTGGTCTTTCATCATCATCCAGATGACCACTAGGCGAAAGATTCCAGATAAAGAAAGGATAACGATCTCGAAACTGATTTGGTGTTATCCCATTACTCGTACCACGCGTTATCGATAATAAATTATTTTGGAGGGCGCAATATTCATTGATAAACTCTCCACTATTAAAATTAGGCTTATAGGTTATTCCTCCGAGAACTTTGCCATCTAGTGTCAACTGTAGGTAATTACAATGGAAATGCTCAAACAATAACGAATTTCTTAATAAGTTACCATTATAGGTGTCATTGCGAACGAGGGCAATAACTACAAAACGGGGAAGGTTCTTATTGGTAAATAAATTTTCTCTAACAATCGAACGCTGCCCATTAGCAATAGTAAACGAGGTCACTTCATTCTGAATAATAGGATAAACGAAATCGCTAATTTTGAGTTGAGTAGCGTGTTGCTCACGTAAATGGGAATCTAGTTTCGCTCGTTTTATTTTCAGTTTAGCATTTGATATTAGTATATGAGGTCTAACCACATTAGCCGGGCACACTAGATTAAATTCATTAACTGCCCTAGTCAACCTTATTTTTATACTGGTTTTTGGAGGTAAAAATCGTACTTGGTTGAAAAGATCAATATAAAGTCTACCCTGAACATGATATTGTCTGCTTTGTAAATCTTCCGCTGCTGCAAATTCCACCGGGAGACCCGCCTCATCTTGCTCGCCGTAACCCGCGGCAGCTAATATTGTTGATTTGGTAACAGTATCATTCAATAATACACTATTCAAAAACGCTTTATATGCATAATTTGAGGTATTACTCTCTATTTCACGCTCATTAATCAAAACACTAATATTAGAGAAGAGTGTTGCGAGACTTAGCGGCGTTTGATGTATCGCGGCATTGTTTGGGCGCGCCGTTGTTACAACTCGATATACTAATTCTAAAATTGTTTCTTGGGCTACAGTATAATGATCTTCCGACCTCTCAATTGAAAAATCAATTATTGAAGTACCCTCCCCAAGCGTTGTAATTGGGAAAACGTCATGCTCAAAACATTCTTCTATCGCATCCTGTGAATCGATACTACTAAATAGATTAAGTTCCTCATTAACAAAATCCTCCATTTTGCCGATTAACTAGCTAAAAATATCGCGACAAATCCGTCGTTTCCTTTTTTTACGTTGTCCGTTTATTGACTGCTTCTGTTCACTATTTAAAACTTCCTCCATAATTTTGTTTGCTACTTCCCTGGTCGACGGTTTAGAACGCGCTAAAGCCTGATTTATTAATTTCTTCCCCGTTTTTTTTAATTGGGGAACCCCCTTTCGTATTGCTTGTTTAAGAATTTTCCTCCCAGCTCTTTTGGCCAATGGAACCCCCCGTCGAAGGGCAATACGCGCCACGGGTTTAATCAC